>CM050216.1:8140938-8218438 GCA_027475355.1 Coilia nasus | reverse complement strand
GACACAGAGAGACAGAGAGAGATGTACCTCCTGCTTCGAGATGTGTGCCTGGACAAACTGCTGCAGGATGCCACAGTAGTTCACATATGCACTTCTGCCCGCACTCAGGGTCCCATCCCTCTGTCAAAGAACACAACAATAAGCTTTGTGTGAGTGTGAGTGTGTGTGTGTGTGTGTGTGTGTGTGTGTGTGTGTGTGTGTGTGTGTGTGTGTCTGTGTCTGTGTGTCTGTGTGTGTGTGTGTGTGAAAATGCACACAGAGTAAAGTATACACAGAGCATAGTATGACGCAGAGTAGAGTGGCCCCATACAAATGACCTCTGACCTCTTTGTGGATGAACTTGAGCTGCAGGTGGCACTTGCCCCGGTCAGGGTACGTCTCAGTCCGAGGCTCCAGGATGTACCAGCTGTCCTCTGTGCAGTGGAGGTTCTGCACACACACACACACACACACACACATGCAAGCACACACACACACACAGAATGAGATGCAGGCCAGGCACCCTGTGCTAAGCCAGTCTGAAAAAAGGTTTTTCTTTATAAACCTATATATTCTTATAATCAAACTGTACATAGGCGCATTTTAGCAGTAAAAACTACATGAAGCTAAAGTAAGCTGCTAATAGTGTGGTTGCTACTACTACAACAAAGGTCACACACAGCTATTTGTGCAAGTCAAGACCGCTTCAAAGATGGTCTTATGTGCTATTTGTGTGTAGAGATAAGAAAACCATCACACCATCACAACGGAGGTCTCACTTTCCAGCACCTCTCTCATATCTGATCTATCATATGGGGCAAGGCTCTAGACTGCACTGTATTACCTGCTGTAGCTCGATTACACACACACATACGCGGATACACATGCACGCACACACACACACAAACTCTTATTGCACAGCCCCACACAGACATGGAGAACTCATGGAGCATTACCTCCAGCTGGAGTTTGATATTGCCCAGGAAGTCGTCCTCCCCCTTCTCCTTTTTGGCGTCTTTGATCATCCTGAAGTCAGAACATAAAGACTGTGTAGTATTTGTATTTTACATTTAAGCAGGTGTGTGCCTGTTTAAATACATAGAATTCATGCTTATGCAGGGCTGTGTGTGTGTATGTGTGCAAGACAGAGAAAGAGAGGGAGAGTGTGTGTGTGTGTGAGAGAGAGAGAGAGAGAGAGAGAGAGAAATGGAGGGAGGAAAAGGGCGAGGGAGGAAGAGGGAGAGAGAGAGAGACAGAGGGAGGAAGAGGGAGAGAGAGAGAGAGACAGAGAGAGGAAGAGGAAGAGGGAGAAAGAGAGACAGAGGGAGAGAGATAGTATATTTTATGCATTGTGTATGTTGTATGTGTGACAGACAGACAGACCTTGCCAGACCCTGCTGCAGATTGGAGCCCAAGTCCTCCAGCTTCTGTACCAGAGACAACTCCTCATCCTTATCCCTGCGCACACACCGAAGTCACAAAGGTCAAAGGTCACACACAGGCACCCAGCCACAGAGGTTCTGAAGACTAACTTTCCAGTGTTTGGATGCCACACAGGCTAACAGTAGTTCTGTGAACTATGGTCAGTAAATGAATGATGGATTATTTCTAATAAGGGGCACATCCATAGGGCTGTGCTAGACACACAAGCATTGGAGTGGTTTTGCGTAAGCCTTTGCATCTGCTCCTCTGTGTGTGTTACGAAATGTGTGTGTGTGTGGGGGGGGGGCACGTGGAAGCAGAAGGGGAACGTTGGCACGCACACACACACACACACATGCACACACACACTCACACACACACACACAATGAGGGCTGAAAAGGAAACGTTGACTCACCACATTTCCACATGAAGACTAGCACCAACGGTGTCTTCAAACTCCCTGTGCAAAACACATCCAGCATAGTGAGGGTTAGCCACACAAGCTACTCCCACTCCACACCTCAAACCCACCGTAAAACACAACTGCTAATAAATGCATGCTCCCACTCTGACTCCACATCTAAAAACCACCATTAAACACAGCTGCTAATAAACCATTTTATGCCATTTCAAGCAGCTCTGTTGCCCAGTCAGTAACAGCATGATCATTTGGTCCTACTTGACTTTTTTTTTATACAATTTGCCAATAAAACTAAAACTGCTGTGGCTGAAAACTGCTGTGACTCTCAAATTCTTCACTGTGTACATTGTCAAATCAAAGTAATCATGCATTAGCCCATAAAACAACCTTTAAAGCTGTATGTGATGTGAAGAGAGTTCACAGAAGAGACCCTGAAGAGGTTAACGCAGAAATGAAATGCAGACATGAAAGGTACCAGTATTGTTTTGTGTTAGGGCATTTAATTACTTGGTTGCCATCGGGGTGTAAAGGGGATTTTAAGCAATAATAATCTTATAAATAGTAAAAAAAGTGCTCCAGGAAAACATCTCCTACCCTACCTTTTAGTTTAATAAGTTAAGTGACAGTACTCCCCCACAATGTTTTTCTTTAGATAAGTTTTTAATTGGAGATTAAGGTTTAAAGTTGCCATTGAGACATATTTGTGTGTCAGATGAAGTTAATGATTCTCCTGTAATAAAAGTGTGTTATGTACTCTTCTTCTGTGCTCACCTCAATCAGACCCAGGCAGCTAAAATAACCTGGTGGACATAATTAATCAGACCCAGGCAGCTAAAATAACCTGGTGGACATAATTAATCACTACGGGCACATGGTAGGATCGGATTGGATTGGGATTGGATTGGGTGTTGCTACCCAACGGGTGGTCTGTCCCAAATCCCTGTGCACATGAGAGTTCGTGTAAGCGGATAATGGTCAGAGATCTGGCCGTTTCCGCTACGCTAGATGGCGCTGTATTCCTTTCAACAAGTGGTGTTAGAACTACTTCAGGTTGACTGCTGCTAAAAAGAAAATAAACAAACTATCTGGCGGCATACAAAACAAAGATAGCGTTCGAGGAGGTTGACAGAGCAGCATTTGCATGCATGTTGTGCATTCTCCTTTGTTTGGAAGTCCGTATGAAAGAACAAACAGCGTTTTTGGTTTCCTTGATACGACATGAACTGTGCCGTCTGTGTTTGATATTACAAGCAATTGAGGACAACGAGACTTGTTGAGAGCAGGCGCTAGAAAGCCTCGACGTTCAGTATGGATGAAAATCAGGGACAGAAGCTTCTGGGATCGAGTGGTCTTACATGCACAGTACGCGAATCCAAACCAATCGCGTGCACAAGGCGGCACCAAGCGGATTAACATCGGCTTAAGCCAGGGGTTGCAATTGGATTCGCGAAACCAATCCCTATACGATCTTTAGCCTGTGCACATGAATTCGATACGATCCCAAACCATTTCCAGTCGGATTCAACTCGTCCATGTGCACGCAGTGAGTCAGACCTAGGAAGCTAAAATATCCTGGTGGACGTAATTAAGAGCCAGTGAGGAACACAGCAGGGTCAGGAAGGGAGAAGTCAGTGGGCCAGGAAGTAAGTCTTGTACTTACAGCACAAAGGTCTGGTCCCACTTGGGGTTGAGAGTCTGCTTCTTGACGTCGGTGCGGAAGATCTCCTTCTCAGAGGCCGCATCCTTCACGACAGCCTTCTTGGGCTTGGCCTGGGCCCGCCGCGTACTCCTCTCCTTCGAGTTCTGCAGGATGCTCAGGATGCAGTAGGGGTCGCTCAGGCCTGCCACAAATACAATCACATCAAACTGCAATTAGATTCCAGTGATTAAATTGGATTCATTGAATCGAGTTCAATTGAACGGAACTGGAATTCAATTTGAGTTCAATTAAATTTAATTTGAATTAAACTGAATGCTTTCATTATTATTGTACAGCAAAATTAGTAGCACTACTCCACTGTTGTGTATACAGTAATTCCAATGAACAAAGATGTCATAAAAAGACACATAGAAAAAAATGACCGTGAATGTGCAAAAACACAGCACCCAATCATAACCCCTCTGCCCATCCTAACCCCTCTTCCCATCTAAAGGAAAGAATAGTTTATATATAGCACTACTATCAGTATCTTTTGGATTTCTGGAATCTTTTGGAAATCTGTGGAAGAACCACCTAGCCCCTCTATATTGCATGGTAGGAACGATTCATGCTGAAATTAAGCCATTATCTTCAGTGTCACGTTGAAATAAATATTCATCCTTATAACAAACCCACAAACTCAATCGGCTGTTCCAGTCAGGAAAGAGCTTGAGGCCATCAAATAAGGCTGTACCCAAGATCACATTTACACTGAGTACTGAAAGTGCTTCAAGAGGACAAGAGCAAATGGAAATTTACAGTCTCATACAGATCGGTCTGTGGTCTATTATGGGTAAGGTACCTCAGGCTGTGGTATGTGAAGAATAATGCACTTCAGGTTGTGGTATATTAGAGGTAATGTAAGACTGTGAAGGAGATAGGATCCACTCCTGCCGCTTGCCTTGTTTACTGCAGGTGCAAAGCCACAAAGAGCTGTTGGACCAACACAGTAATACTAATACTGCATCGCTCCCTACCTGATGGTGCAGTCAGCACAAGCTTGTAGTTAAAGACAGTTGAGGTACATTGACCACATCAGTTACCTCTGCTAGCAGAGGTTATGTAATCATCAGTGTTTGTTTGTCAGTTAGTTTGTTAGTTAGCAACATAACTCAAAAAGTTATAGATGGATTTTGATGAAATTTCACGGTAGGTCAAAAATGGGCTAACTTAAAAGTGATTCGATTTTGGTGGTGATCTGAACTGCCCTGGCGGAGGTCTGCCCTTTGTGAGTGTTTCTCTAGTTATGTATTATGTCACTGGAAACTGAAACACTGACTGTAAGCAGGGCTCTTACTTTCACTGTCTCACTAAATGAGTTAACCTCCTGCAGAAGTCCAGTTGTTTTTTTAATTTCTTTTTAATAAACAGGTTGTTTCCCGCTAGTTAAATGCTCAGCTCCATCACCAGAGTCACGCTCACTCAGAGTCAAGTCATCTGATGTGTGCTGCAGTTCATTATAGGGAGTAGAGGTTTGTTTGATGGTTGCTGGTGTACAGACAAGAGGCCTTTAGCGAGCTTACCGCTGATGTCTTTTCCCAGAAGGCCTTTGGCTTCCTTTATGACGACCTGCAGGGCACACACGGGGTGCTGAGGAGAGAAGGCATGTCTGAGGTCAAAGGTCAGATCTGCGGTGTCTGTGTGCCTGTCACTCAAGCTATCACAGTTAGTGTCAGCTGCTGGGTATGAGACACTGCTGCGTGTGTGTGTGTGTGTGTGTGTGTGTGTGTGTGTGTGTGTGTGTGTGTGTGTGTGTGTGTGTGTGTGTGTGTGTGTGTGTGTGTTTCTGTGTGTGTGTGTGTGTGTGTGAGTATGTGTGTGAGTATGTGTGTGAGTATGTGTGTGAGTATGTGTCTCACCTCTGTTGCCTGGACCTTTTCCATCAACGCGTGGTGCTCGTCATCGGTCATGTTGAAAGCCTTAGGGAGAAAGAGGAAGAGGATACGCTACTTCACAGTAATAATAACATGCATGATGTCCGTCAGGAATATGACCGTATGCTTGATTAAAGGAAAACTTTGGTGTAAAATAAAAACTGGCATGTTAATACATCACACTGAGTTGGTATGTTTGCTGAGGAGCAAAGTTGCGCTAGCCTGTTGCATGTAGAACTTCACTATTTTATATAGTTTTGTGTGTGTGGGTGTGCGTGTGTGTGTGTGTGGTCATGTATTTCTATGGTTGTGAGAGGCAAATGTCCTCACAACGATAGGAAAACTAGAAAACAATGGAGTTGTTAGGACATTATGATGGCCCAGTACTTGTATTTACTATTGTGAAAGCCATGGACATCCTCACAACCTCCAACAGTATTTTCTTGGTTTTAGTTGTTACTGAAAAGTGCAAAAACTAAAAGTGCAAACACATTTATTTACTGACAGATTAGGGATTGTTTTGGTGTGGGCACAGTTAAGCATTCTTTAGCTAGATATGAATGGGAGTCAATGGAAGGTCCTCACAAGCATTGAAAAACAAGTATGCATGCGTGTGTGTGTGTGTGTGTGTGTGTGTGCGTGTGTGTGCCCTGAGCTCACCTGCTGAATGTAGTGGTACAGCTGTTCACCGGTGTAGACTTCTTTAGTAGATGGTTTGCCATGCCTGTGTGCAATAGTGTACAGCAGCTCCTTATACAGAGGCTTCAGCTGCAGAAGGTCAAGACAGATAGAGAGAGAGAGAGAGAGAGAGAGAGAGAGAGAGAGAGAGAGAGAGAGGGAGAGAGAGAGAGAAAGAGAGAAAGAGAGAGAGGCAGAGAGAGAGGAGGGAAAAAGACAGAGAAGAAAAGAGAGAGAGTGAAACAGAGAAAAACATACAGAGAGGCCGAGAAAGAGTCCGAAGGAGAGAGAGAGAGAGTGGCAGAGGAAGACAGAGTTCATTCAAAAAGGAAAAAAAAATGACATACATAGCATGCCAAAGGAAAATGAAAATTCAGTGGTCGAACACTCATACAACTTATTCACAGTGGACTGGATATCATCAAAAACAAGTTACTGAACAGACCTCATTTATCATTATTGACTTCATTGTGTTTATTTATTTAAAACAGGGACAATGCACAATAAACATTAATCTCATACTATATCTCACCAGGTTATAGCAACATATGCTGATTTCTAATCACTGTTGGTATTTTCTTTAGTTGTCTGTCAGCGTATACTGAGGCAGTTAAAAAGTGAGATGCTATTGGATGAGGGATTATCCAATGGGATCTGTACCTCAAACTCCTTGTGTCTCTTCTGGGCCTCCTCTGGATTCTCGGTCTCCTTGAAGTCCTGTAACACACAGGGGGGCCACCAGGGCAGGGTTATGGGAATTCAGGGAGCACTTCATCATATTTTGGAATAGTCTGCTTTGGAAGTGCATGTTTAAATAAATGGCGTGCTCACTGTGGAACACTTTATCCACTCAGCTAATTGGCTATACAGTGATTCCCCACTATATCGCAGTTTACCTTTGACAGTCCCGCTATATTGCGCATTAATATGTCACTATGCATGCTAAAGAAAAGTTGATCAGCATAACATTTTAATTTATGATAACTATATTGTAACATATAACTGTTGATTAAAATGCCGTAATAATTCAATAATACAAACATTAAATGTATTACAACAGTGTGTGGGAGGGGTATTTTAAGGCTTAATGTTTTATATATGGTTTTATATATGGTCTTGCTATATCACAGATTTTAACCAAAGGGGGGTGGGGGGGGGGGGGGTGCTAAATCAGCCCTGGGTCCTATGGAGCACGCCTCATGCAATAAAGTCCTGAAATACAAGATACTTTACAACACAATTAGCACCTCCAATAGGGAACAGAGGAGGAAGGAAATGTGACCTTTAGTATAATAAGGCTTCTATTTCAACTTGGTAGCACTTTACTTGCACAATCTGCCTATGATGACTTGACAGATTGTTGAAATTCAGTTTCGTTTCATGTCTGTAGTTCACTGAACACCAGTTAACCCCTAACGCTTAGCTTAACCCCAGACCCAAACCTTTCATTGCAGTTCACAGAACTTCTGTTTCAACTTCTGAGCATCTGTTTAAACTGTAGAAATGAACTGATTTATTTCAGTTTATACTCCATGATCACACGACTCACCTTCTTCAAGCGCCTGGTCATGCCCAGTCTACGGGCAGGAGAACCCTATGGTGGAAACACACATAGACATACATGCATCACAATAGGACAGGAGAACCCTATGTGTGGAAACACTGATACACAGACATGCATCATAATAAGAAGAGCAGCCCCAGCAACCAACATGAGAGAGGGAACGACAGGAGAGGGGGCGAGAGGAGACGAGACGAGAGGAGAGGGGGAAGAGAAAGAAGAGGGGAGGAAAAGAGAGCACAGGAGAGGAGAGGAAAGGGAAAAAAGAGGAGAGAAGAGAAGAAAAAAAGAGGAGAGAAGAGACAGAGAAGGAAAGAAGACAGGATAAGAAGGGATAAGAGAGAATAGGAGAGAGTGTAGAGGAGTAGAGAGAAGGGGGGAGGAAGAGAGGAGGATGGGAAGAGAGAGATAGCGGCAGGAAGTGGAGGAGTAGTCTGGTGTGTGTACCTGTCTCTGACGGTTCCTCGTGGATCCATGACCTGGACCGTGACCCTGTGTGGGTGACAACAAGGAAGTGACATGTAAATTAAGTGATCTATGGCCTTAAAATGACATTTGCATGACACATACTCACACACGTACACCTGTACAATTGGCTTCAAGAATCTGGATCCGTCCTGCTGTTGTGGGCAGAGAGGGCAACAGAGACAGAGAAAGACAAATAGGCAGAAAGAAACAAAGAAAGGGACCGAAAGAGAGAAATAAGGGAGAGAGTTAAAGAGCGAGAGAGAGAAAGAAAGGAACAGAGAGAGAGAAATAAGGGAGAGAGTTAAAGAGAGAGAGAGAGAGAGAGAGAGACAGAGAGAGAGAGAGAGAGAGAGAGAGAGAGAAAGAGAGGAAGGGAGAGGGAGAAAGAGAAACAAGGGAGATAGTGAAAGAGAGAGAGAAAGAACGAGAAAGAGAATGTGAGAGATAACACTGAAACTGCTGCATCTGTCTCATGGAAAGTGGAAAGTTGTCTCCATGTGGAGGTGACAGAGAGCTGCGTGTGCTGCTAACCTCAGCACTACACAGATGACAAGCACACTGGAGCCTTGACACATGGCAGACGTACATTAGTATGCTGTGTTAAATCTGAGTGGGATCAGCATTAGTATGCACAGCATTAGTATGTACAGCATTAGTATGCTGTGGTAAATCTGAGTGGGTTCAGCACTAGTAGCCTATGTACAGCACTATCTACATCATTAGTATGCAGTGGTAAATCTGAGGAAGAGCCGCTCATGGCTGCCATTAGGGTATGCCCCATCTGCATTTCTTTCACAGTTTCAAATTCAATAGTCACTTTTTCTGACATGTGGCTAAAAACACAGACTACCACACATGCTAACTTTATTGGGTTTTTTAAATAAAGTCATCGCATGGCAGGTTTAAAGACATGATTTCAGGGTAACTCCAGTCAAGTGCCTCTGTTCCCCTGTATGAGATCAGATGATCCTTTGGCCAGAGACTCCGTGTGTGTGTGTGTGTGTGTGTGTGTGTGTGTGTGTGTGTGTGTGTGTGTGTGTGTGTGTGTGTGTGTGTGTGTGTGTGTATACATGTGTATGTTTGTGTGTGTGTGCATGTGTGTACATGTGTGTGTCTGTGTCCTTACATGTCACCAACACACCTCAGATGACAGCATCAACACGGAACAGATGCATGCAAATGCAAGGACACCGTTGATCTGAGCTGGGCTATGCCACTTCCTGGTTGATGGCCATCTGAGGCAGTCCCTTGGCTCTCTCTAAGGCCCTACACTGGCTAACTGTTCAGCGTTACCTGCTAGAGGTGGGAAAGCCTCAACGATCAACCCTCACTTTCCCACAACCCAGCAAACTCAGGGTTACAAACTCAGGGCTACAAGCTCATGGCTACCGGACTGAAGTGAAACTGATATTGTTTAGATCTGTTTCTGTGTCGTTGTCCCTCAATGGTGGAACAACCTACCAGCTAAACTAATCTCTACTAACCATCTAGGGTTAGGGTTAGGGTTAGGGTTAGGTGTCTCGTGCTTGTATGAGTGTGTAGGGGGTGTGTGTGTCTGAAGTGTCCCTGCCCTGGGAAACTTAGCTAAGGCACATGTATCTCCTTGTGTGTATGTGTGTAGTCTGTTTACTCTGTGTTTCTCTACACATCTGTTAGCTTATTATGTCCTCCTTGTGTCAGTTGCTTTGGATAAAAGAGTCTGCTAAGTGTAATGTAATGTAATGTAATAATGTTCAGTTGTCCCAGTCAGGGATAGTCTCTGTCTTAGATCCTCTTTTTTCACAGGCACAAAGAGCAAGGATAGTACTAGAGGTCACTGTCATAAAACAGCACACAGCATCAGTGTTTTCATTACATTGCTATTAATTACACAAATATAAGTTTTGTTGAGGAAACAGCTTACTATTACAAGAGGGAAAAGAGTTCACCAAAAAACCCAGGAACTGTTTGAATCATACACACTGACATTATTGTCACTGAATTGTCACTTTTTTTTGCTGCTCAGAAGTGCATAGACACTTCCACACAGCTACGTCTGAAGTAAATGCTATGGACTTGCCTGTTCGGGAGGGCGGAGGAGTGCGTCGCTGTTTGTGGCCTCCCCATCTTCTGCGGGCACCATGCTGAAAAGCAGATCTCACAGACACTCGTCCCGTCCTGTAGCAAAAGATCTCACAAACAGTTCTCCCGTCCTATAGCAAAAGATCTCACAAACACTTGTCTCGTCCTGTAGCACAAGATCTCAAAATCAGTCTTGCCGTCCTGTAGCAAAAGGTCTCACAAACAGTCGCCCCTTCCTGTAGCAAAAGATCTCACAAACAGTCGTACCGTCCTGTAGCAAAAGGTCTCACAAAGAGTTGTCCCGTCCTGTGGAAAAAGATCTCACAAACAGTCCTCCCGTCCTGTAGCACAAGATCTTACAAACACTCGTCCCGTCTCTTTCCTGCAGCCAGTTATGATGGTGTGTCACCACTGCCTGATCAACACCTTGGGCGACAGCGACAGCAGCCAAACCTGGACGCTTGGTAGACTGACAGAGAGGAGTGAGCGTCTTTCGACTTGCTTGACAATCTTAGGTGGCTTCTGAAAAAGCTTTTCCGCCAACACAGATGCAAGACTGAGCCTCTGGCTGATGGGCTGGGGTGGGAGTATAGGTTTAGAGGTGGGGGGTGGGGGTGGGGGTGGGGGGCGGAAGTCACTACTTCCTGTGAAAAAGCCGAACCTATGACTTGCAACTGCTTGTTCTCCTCCGTCAGGTTGTGATGCTGCTGTCAGACCCTGACCTAGAGTACTACTGCATTCGTGTGTCCAGCCCCGCCACAGCAGGCCATTCTCAGGCTGTTTTCAACGCGGTTATTAATTTAATAACATATGAACTGCCACCATTGCAGCAGGCTGTCTCACCACTTCCTCTTGAAAATGTTGACTCTTTTGACAAGCAGCTGCTTCTTCTGCTTTAGTAATGTCTCTGGCAACAGCCGCACAGGGCTATCTTTCTCTTCGATCTGGTTGCTCTCTCTTTCCCTCTCTCTCTCTGTCTCGCTTCCAGTGCTGTGACTGTGTTTCTGTTTCTTGCTGTCATAGTAATCCCCTCTGTCATGGTAGGATTGTGTGGTCGGAGATAACACCAATCCACACTTCTGTGTGCAAATTCAAAGAGAACTACACCGTCAACTACAGAGCTGCTCCACAAGTGCTGTGTGCCGTGCGAAGGACGAGCACCTCGCTGTCTCTGGTCGGTAGCGCTACACATGATTGGGTGCAGAGAGGCCGTGGATGTAAATCTACTTCGAAATTTGCATCAGGGCACAAGGGGTGGCAGGCTGATAGTGGAAGAGATTTGGCGCTAATTTTGGCCCTCATTTTGTCCCACATGTGGTCTTTATTCGGCGTGGTTACCCTGTGTCAAAGCAGGAGCAAATTATTATCAGGGGTTAGAAGAAGGGGATTGTGGAAATTCACTAAGAATTTATAGGACATTATTTCACAGGACAGGCCAAGGCTGTTGATGTGACAGACTAGCCTATACTGCCACACAAAGCCAAAAGGCAGTAACTACACATTTTGTCAAAACTAAGTTTAGACATCTAAGACACTCCTTTTGTCTTGTGACTAAATATTTTGCTTCTTCCTTGTTAAGAAAGTTGTTAAGAACGTATATAAAAGCATTACCACTATTATACCTACACAATGACAACTTTGAAGGCATTCTCAGTTGTTTGCATAGTTACTGCGCTTTGCCTTCAGTGTAACTGTCTACCATAGAAGCAAAACACTAACTGTCTACCATAGAAGCACACACTATGAAAGAGGAGGCCTACTGAAAGATGTCATATTATCAGTACAGAGGACAATGGGCCCTCCATTAATGCATGCATACCTGTGTTTGAAGTTTAAATATTTACATAAAAATGTAATTGAAGAAAATACAAAACACTGATATTAACAGAAGACATTTCAAAGGTTGTACCACTAAGTACATGACATCTGCTTCTTTTAACTTAATTCAAACTCTGAGACCCTACTCTTAATAATGCTACTTTTGGAGATCTTAGCCTATGTATCAGGTGCATGTGTGGAACTGACTGTGGACAACACTGACCTAAATAGTAAACAGATTGAAAACTTTAGGCTATAAAAATGTATTAGGCTACACACAAACTATATGTGGTGTTGATCAACTTGTTTTCTTGTATGGTGACTAACACAAAGCTCTCACCAGTCTCCCTGCTGTTGTCACTTACAAAATCAGACGGTGTTTAGATTAGGCCTATGAAATATTTAATCCACACTATATTTAGGTAAGATTTTGTATGTCTACTTTTTGTTTTAAGCCATTGGAAGGATAACAGGAACGTTCGGGAAACATCCACGCTAACCAATGATGTCATATGGTGGGTGTGATCTCCTACCGTCATACCGGAAGTGCAGGTGCATTTGCGTTTCACGTTCGGTGGGTCTGTGATCAAAACAGTCCATCCATCGACCACACTGCTGCTGCGACGTAACATATGTCTGTAGATACTTGTTAACGGAGCTGGACATACTTTATACATTTGGGCACTAAACATGGCCCTAAATAAGAACAACTCTGAATCTGGCGGCGTCATCATAAACAACAGTGAAAGGTAACGGCAGTAATCTTTTGGAAGCCATAATTCATGCGGATGCGCCTTGGGGAAGCTAACGTCAAACTGAGCTAGCTAGCATCTCTTACTTGCCAGCCAGTCTGCAAAATAGTTAGCGATACCAATGTAACGACTTTTTGACCAGTGGTTAACATAACCAACTTCTCTTCGAATTAAGAGGGGCATGTCAAACACAACCCTGTATTTATTACTTTGTAGATAATACATGTTAGACATTAATATAAATGCCTTGCTTAGTTGTGCAGTCAGTCAAAGGTCGTCAGCTTGATGACAACTACTATGGAAACTGCTGTTGCCCTGTCAAGAATACGGTTTGCTTATTCACTGTGAACAGCTGCGACTCTCTTCAGCTTGAGAGATGTGTTTGATGTGCAACGTCAGAGCTCTCTCCAAGCCACCTGCGTGATATAACATGTCATGCAACTATTCGTATGAGTCAGTTACCTCGAGATACAGCCAATGTTAGTAAACCTCTTACATGTGCTTTTTGTAACCCGCCAGGCAGCCAATTGTGTGTCTGGGCCATTTACTCTCTCCTAAGCCTCTTAGCTACCTTTTGCTAGAAGATTCCCTTAGGGTAGGTTACCGTAGATGCCATAGGATATTTGGTATGTCTGAGGTTAAGATTATCAGCCTGCTTCTGAGTTATTTAGTCACTTAATCACTTATACCCTGACTAGCCTAGTTGGAAGTTGTGTTTTATAATATACCCAGACAAATGATAATGCTGTCATTGTAGCAAATTCATCATTCCATCATCAGTCTGCTCAACTGTCAGTTAGCCTCATTATTAGTTGGTCATTATACATGTAGTTACTTAAGCAATATAACACGAGTGGGAGTGAGGTTGTTGTTGAATACCCTCACGGGTGTGATTCGCTGCAGGCACAAAACCGCAGGCTCCCACTCGTGTTATATTGCTTAAGTATTTGACAAATACCGCCTTCTTACTTGCCTCATGTACAAAATGCATCTTTAATTTACTCATCATATTTAAAACCTTTGGCATTTAATAAATATTTGGTCTTAAGATCAATTGCACACAGGCTCGAGAACTGATCATGGGAGCATGTTTTTATTGCCTAACTGACTGGTAAATGTGTGTGTGTTTGTTGTCAGCGTCTTGATGAGCTATGAGAATGTGGAGCTGGCTTTCTGTGAAGCGGACCGTCTGCCTGATGCCTTCAAGAAGAGTAGAAAGGGAAGCATCTATCTCACCCCATACAGAGTATGTGTGCATCGCCTACCCCTACACATGTAACTATGTAATTATGCACATGAAGGACTCGTTTCACATGTAATCATGTGCACACAGACACCAGTCCACCAGTCACATACACTCATTGGTCCCACCCACATATACCTATTACATAGTGCACCTGAACCTAGTGCACTTGTACACCTGTCTGTAACACACACAGGCCCACACAGGTAATGTTTGTGCTGTGGCTCAGGTGATCTTCCTGGCGAAGGGGCAGAAGGAGCCTCTGCAGTCGTTCATGATGCCCTTCTACCTGGTAAAGGGGTGCGAGATCAAGCAGCCTGTACTGGGGGCTAACTACATCAAGGGGACAGTCTCTGCAGAACCAGGAGGTCAGACACACCCACACACACACACACACACACACACACACACACACACACAAAACAACACCTTTTACTCCCCCCACGTGCTTGCAAGCAAATGGCCACATAGCCAGTGCACCCATTCACACATACAGTACACATACAGTAATACAGACCTATCTGTATACTGTATACCCATCACACAGTGAGGAAAAAGCTCAGTGATGGGTTTCTTGTCAGCTATCGCTACTTCATCAAACCGTTCAGCACAAAACAAGACGACACGGCTTCCCGCCTGACACATCACTTGACATAAGTTGACAGCTTTGAGATGGTGCACAGTATCTCTGAGCACGGTGTCTTCTGAGAAGCCCATTATACTGTCACATCCAGCACTGCTTCTGAAACCCTCTTAGTGAGAGGAGGGAAATTCTGCGGTGAGCTGTTTACAGTAAACATGTCGACATGACAGAAATGTGACGTGAGATCAGACACTTGTGACACTCAGCTCCTTGCCAGGGAGGTGTATTCATTGCTTACATTAATCATATGTACGCAGACGGTGATTTATCAAATGGCCTACTATTATTTAATGGTGGCTACGGGGCTTATTTTCACTGTTTATCACATGGAGATTCTGGGTATGCTAAAATTGATTGATGTATTTGGATAAAACAGGCAGTCTTTGAGCTCAAATATCAAACATGAACATCCATATTGCAGAATCATGAAGTGTGACAGTTACCCAAAATAATTACATTCATTCAGGACTCAGGAGGGTTTTTTTTTTCATATGCAGACATCCCAACCTGCAGAAACTCATTTCAGGCACATCAACAACGCAACACCCCCACCCCCACCCCCTTGTCTATTACGTCTGCAAAAATACTACATGGGACTGTCACCGTCACTCTCCCTCACTCTGTCTGTATCCCTGTCACTTGCTGCATCTGCCACTTGTCCTAATTAGCTCAAGAAATTTGCATGTGTTGTGGGAGGTTTTGTATTACTTGCAGGTGTCCAGGAATCGCTTTTCAAAGGCAGGAGACTCACGGAGGTTGTGGGAGACTTGGGATGACTGCATATGTTTTCTCAGCGATCAGTGTTTGCGAATTTCACCCCCAGGTTCAGGTGTAGGGATACCCACACCTGAAGTACCCATCACTTGATCAATGACAAGACTTTCAATTAATAGACAAACAACTGGGTCTACCTTTATGTCTTCTGTCTGTCTGCAATTACGTTTATCTGGGTTTGATGTGTCTGGTCTTGGCTAATGTACTGTGGCCTGCCTATAATATGATGTTTATCTAGGTTTGATGTGTGTGGTGATGATTAATGTGCTGTGGCCTGTCTGTAATATGATGTTTATCTGGGTTTGATGTGTGTGGTCTTGTACAGGTGGCTGGGAAGGCACAGCTACCTTTAAGCTGATTTTCAGTACAGGCGGCGCCATCGAGTTTGGTCAACACATGTTGCATGTGGCAGCACAAGGTAGGAGGAAGACGCTTGCTCCTCTTTCAGTTTTTCTTCGTTTGTTTGTTGTTTTCTTACCTCCTTACCTTCTTACCTGTCTGAGTTGCCCAGTTGTGCACTGGACAATCAATTTCCTATAGAAGCCTACTACTGACATTTAAGTTGAGATGAGAAAAGACTATAATGTAATGTGTTGTGGTTTTGGTATATTGCCCCCTGCTGGACTGGTAGGAAACTGCCTTGTAGGAAGCTGACTGGAATTCAGTACTTCAGTTTGGCTGGGAAACTCCAGCTTCCAGCTACTAATGACCAGGGGCGCAGATGGGGGGGGCGTGTCCCCCTGAGATTCTGATTGACCTTGATCCGTCCCCCCCACTTACAGGGCAAAAATATACATAGGCCTGATATGTATAATAACTCATACTCGTGTTTTAGGGTCTAAAACGTTTCATTTAACATACCTAACATGAAAACCTGCATATGCATTTTTTACTGTTACCAACGAGCGCCTAGCAGGCTCACATGTGTTTTCGTTAATGGTAAAGGGTCCTGAAGCATACGAGCTGCCTCATTAGTGCCTGTCAAACTTGTACTGGTAATAGGCAGCTCATATGTTTCAGGACTCCGGAAACATATGTGCTGTTAGGAGAGTGATTATTAGTGACCGTGGTGGCTGAAGAATGAAGAAGACAAGAAAGCTGACAGTTTTGTTCCCCCCCCTGTTAAAAAATCCTATCTGCGCCCCTGCTAATGACTAATTCAGATGAGCTAAATATCTAGGAAAGCTTGGTTCAATCCATTAGACCAAAGTTACAGAACTGTGAGAGAATGTAAAATAACAGTTAAATGAACTCTGAGGTTATCTTTCAGTTCTGTGTCATCTTTAACACTTTGTGTGTCTACTCTCTCAGCCTCCAAAGGCCAGCCAGTTTTGGGTAATTTTGGAAACTGCCCCTACATGGCAGCCAATGGGGCGTGTGCCTACCCCCCTCCCCCAGCCAATGGGATGTATGCAGCCGGGCCTCCACCCGGATACAATTACGCAACAGCCACCGCACCTGGTATGTATGGACACCACCCCATCCTCACACCCCCAGGACCTGTGTGTCAGTGTCCTGTACCAAAGCCAAGATGTTCTCCATTTCTTTAGAAGTATTGGTAATGATATTATCATTACTATGGTACTAGACTGTTATTAATATAGTAAGAATGGTAATTATTTCTTAAATTCCAAAGCTGCTTAGGCATGTACACATAATCAGATTTCACACAAATGGAAATATTTTTATAACTAGTTTTTGTACATTTTTTAGAACTAGTTCATAACTAGATCCATCAGCTTGTGTGTGTGTGTGAACCCCTAACCAGGTGGGTTCTACCCCAACCCCCCCACGTTTGATGGCCCCGCGGCCTACATGCCCCCTCCCCCGTACTCGGCCACCCTGGGCCAGTCTCCTCCGGACCTGGACCTGCCCAAAACCACTGCTGGTAAGAACCGGAGCCGCTGGCTCACCTGACACCCAGAGCTTGAGTGTCCACCCACCTCTCTCTGACCTCTGTGTCACCACACACTGGATGTACTATGTTGTTGTTGTATGTATGTTGTTGTTGTATGTATGTACTAAGTTTTATGGTGTTTCATTTATTTGTTGTTTTATACACTATTCTTGTCGTTTAAAAGCAACAGTTCTTCACTTTTTTCTGTCTCTCTTTTTCTTTTTCTCTCTCTTTACTTTATCTCCTTTTCTCCCTTTCTGCTCTTTACTCTCCTGTCTCCTCTCGCTCGGTTTCTGTTCCCTCCGTACCTTTCTTTCCCTCCCTCCCCTCTCTCCATCTCTTCCTCCCCTGTCTCCATCTCTCCCTCCCTCCATCCCTCCCTCTCTCTCGCCATCTCTCCCTCCATCTGTCTATCCATCCCTCCATCCATCCCTCCCTTGTTCTCTCCATCTCTCCCTCCCTCCCTCCATCCCTCCCTTGTTCTCTCCATCTCTCCCTCCATCCCTCCATCTCTCCAATACTCCCTCAATCTCTCCCTCCATTCCTCCCTCTCTCCATCTCTCCATCTATCCCTCCATCTCTTCCTCTCTCCATCATTGCCTCACCCTCTCCATCCCTCCCTCCCTCTCTCCATCCCTCCCTCTCTCCATCCCTCCTTAGCCGAGGCTAAGGCAGCTGAAGCAGCAGCTAGCGCTACCTGTGTGTCTCCATCCCATGTCTATCTGCCAGAGGTGAGCAAGCAGGCCCATCACCACACACACACACACCACACACGCATACACACACGCCACACACACACACACCACTCACAGACCACACACACAGACCACACACCACCACCACTTTCATAGTGCAGCAGCCTCATTTTTAGACATGAAGGTGTTCCAACTAAATATGAAATGGTGTCAGTAGCTGAAAGTGAAGTAAAAGCAGTCAGGCTGTAACTTGGTGTGAAGGGTTTAAGACTAAACTAACCCAGAGTGGGTCTGTTCTGGGAATCCACTGCTGGTGTAGGAGCTACTTCGGGTTTCAGAGAGGAGTCAGGTCAATAATGAGACACCTGAGTGGAAACAGTATCCCTTTACCTGGGAGCTCCGGTCTCTCTGTCTCTCAGGCGAGAGCACCAACCAACTGTTCACCCCACACATCGGCAGGCTTAGATACACACACAGGCACACACACACACACACACACACACACACAAACACACACACACACACACACACACACACACACACACACACACTTAGACATACTGTACACAGACACACTTTTTGTTGACAATGTCATGTGCCCGCAAGTAATAACATTAAGTTAGTTACTGGACTCAGAAAAAAATAAGGGCATTAGAACAGTATTCTGTTGTGGTAATATGAGAACCTGGGCCATCTTGAAGTGTACCTGTTCCACTCTGTAATGTAACATAATGTAATATAATGTAATGTAATGTACCTGATGGCCCCTGGTAAACACGCCCCTCGTACTTCATTTCATTTTGTACAGAGGGTCTGGACGGGAATCTCTTGAGGGTCATGTAGTCGGCCCCAGCAAGACCGATCCAGTCAGCGAACAGGGGGTGTGTTCGTTAGCCATGACGTTGACCTTGTGTGGTACATTTGAATTGTAATGTGTAGGTAGGCTAATTGCATACGTGACGACCGGGTGTTAGCGATTGACTAAAGGCACTTGTTTTAAACTTCAGCATCCACACCTTCAGGAAGAAATAGTTTCTGACGGTGTCTGGTCCAGACCATCTGTACAAAATGAAATGAAGTACGAGGGGCTGGTTTACCAGGCTACGCTGGGTCACACCCACTATAAAGCCACTGGGGTCCTTTGGTGCAGAGCCTGGTGCAGACTCAGGCTTTGTTCACACTGGCTGTGTTGTAAGTGCATTGCAGCTGTGTTGTGCTAGATTTTCATTAAACTGTCCATATTGACCTTGAAGGGCGGACCAGAGAGTGCTGTCAAACTAGTGTGGCAGAATTGTCAGAAGGAGGAAAGTTGTAAAGAATATGGGGATCCGCAGAACACAATGTGGAATTGTAGAATGTTATATTGTTGTGCAGTAGGACTCTACCTGCACTGACCCAGCAGTGCTGCAACTGGGTGTCATGGAGATGTTTGGGCAAAGAGCCTGTTTTTCACTGCACTGCACACGGCAAAGAGCAAGCTCAATACAGAAAGACAAGAGGGCTGGTGGTTCCACAGCAACAGTTGAAAATCAACACTTTTCTGTTTGTCTGTTGAAGGACACACTCAGGATGACTGTTATTTCCAGAACAATAGACCCTAAAACACTGAACAGCTTACATTCTTTTTACTAATTTATTTGAGAACAATAATGAGACCAGGCCGGATGATAGATGAAGCAGCAGGCATTCAGTATATGTGGGAAGTGGAGCTGGATCAACGCCAGACTGTGTTGTGTGTGTGACTGTGTTGTGTGTTTTGACTGTGTGTGTGTTTCTCGGTCTTTAGGACAAGCCTCCACCCTATTCCCCACCGGAGGACAAGAAGAACCAGTAGAGGAGGCTGGAGCTGCCATCTCTCTCTCTGCCCAGCCAGCACCTCCCTCCATCCCTCTCTCTCTCTCCATCCCTCCATCTCTCTCTCTGCCCAGCCAGCACCTCCCTCCCTTCCTCTCTCTCTCTCTCTCTCCGTCCCTCCATCTTTCTTTGCCCAGCCAGCACCCTCCTCCCCCCCCCCCCCCCCCCCCCCCCCTCTGCTCAGCTGGCACCCTACTCCCTCCATCTCTCTCTCTGCCCAGCCAGCTAGCATCCTAGACGCTGCTAAGTCAGCCATCTCTCCCTCGCCATCTCTCTCTCTTTCTCTTTCCCCCGTCATTTCCTTGCTTTTCGTTTGTACTCGTTTCTCATTCAAGCTTCTCTCTAAGCATCACTGGTGCCACTGTCCCCGTCTCATGGTTTGGAATATGGAATACTTGAGACTGGAATGTTTCTGTTCAGGTGTTGCCGTAGCAACCATTCCAAGAGCAGAGAGGGTCAGGCAGGCGTTGCCGTGTCCGACTGGGAAGAATGAAAGGCTAGTAGCCCCATGGCTTGCTCTAGTGTTAGCCTGTGTATGTGACCGTAACTTCATTTAATTTAAATGTTATTGCGTTTTATTATCACTGTATGCCCCAGTGATGGACAGAATATGTGACCATAATTTAGCTTAGTTTCATTTAATTCTTATTTCATTTTAATCTCACTTATTTCTACCAAACCAAAACTAATCTGGAGTGACACTAATCCAGCTAGTCGGTATTTAATTGATGCTGTGTTTGTGATTTGTTTTCTTGTTTTTGTACATTATTTGTAGGAGTATTTTGCGGGACACCAGCCAGGGACCAAAGCGCTAGTGCCTAATAGCAGGCCAGTGTAGGGAGACTGCACACGAGGGAAAAGCCTAGCAGACTGCACGAGTTGAAAGACTAGCAGACTGCACATGAGGGTAAAGCCTAGCAGACTGCACATGGAAGGAAAGGCTAGCAGACTGCACGAGTGGAAAGACTAGCAGACTGCACATGAGGGTAAAGCCTAGCAGACTGCACATGAGGGTAAAGCCTAGCAGACTGCACATGAGGGTAAAGCCTAGCAGACTGCACATGAGGGTAAAGCCTAGCAGACTGCACATTAGCAGAAAGACTAGCAGACTGCACATGGAAGGAAAGGCTAGCAGACTGCACACGCGAGGGTAAAGACTAGTGGCCCTAATCTGGGATTAAAGTTATGTGTGTGTAAGGGTGGGTGTAGGGGAGGGGGAGCCATATTTGGAGCATTGCTGTCAGGAGGGTGCATGTGCGTGTAGCTGCTGTCCATCCTGATAACCCCTCTTTAGACAGACACACACAAACACACACACACAAAGACACAGTCCAGTTCCAGTTTACCCCTGTTACACACACACACACTGCTCCAGCTGAGTGATCTTTGACCTCTGAAGTGTCACTGCAGACACAGAAACTGTGTGGTGTAACACACTACATTTTAGGGCATTCTCTGCCTGTGTGTGTGTGTGTGTGTGTGTGTGTGTGTGTGTGTGTATGTGTATAAACACTTTCCCCTCCCTTAATCCAGCACACACAACTGTCACTGAAACGGGCCTGACCCAGTTTGGTCCAGTGCCCTCTGCCATCTTAGCTATAGGGCCAGCAGCTGAGATGGACCCCCACCCCCCCAACCCGCTCTTTGCACTTTAAAATGCTATGCTATGCAGCAGCAATCAGCCCCCACCTAACCGAGCTCCTGTTTAACCAATCCTCACCTAACCAAAGCCCTGCCCCTTCTCTTCCATCAGTCCCACCCTTCACCCCACCCCCCCACTGCACTCTCTCTGACTCCTCATTGTGAAACTGACAATGTATGTGCTGATCATTCCCAGCTGAAGTGACTCACATAACCGTACCGTAATTTATTTGAATGTCAAGCTGTATCAGTCTAGCATGGGTTTTCAACTGTGACATGAACTCTGCATCACTCTGGATTTTAATAAACTAAACTTGTGAAGTGAAAACGGGTCTGTGATTTATTTTATTACAGCAGTTTATTTATTTGTTTGGTTGATTTATTTTTGTTTTTTTTGTTTTTATCCAGCAAACTGTGGGATTGTGTGGTGTCTTTTTTTCTGGGAGGTAAACATTACAGTACTGTACAGTCATTTTGTTTTGAACACTGTTGGGTAAGAAGGAGGGAGTGTTTGGGGGAAATTCCAGCATGTCATGTACGTGTGTGTGTGTTTCTTAGAGTCACTGTCTCGGAAAGGAAACCTTCAAGTGCAAAGTTGCTGTGGTCCCCAAAGCCGCAGGAACTGTTCCTGCAGAGCAGGGGGCACAGAGGGCTTTAGTGCTAATGGAAAGGAGTGTCGTACCTCTGAGATGCTGGGCATGGAGATGTTCCTACAGGAGACATGAGATTGTGTTTGTGTGTCTTTTTGTTGGTGTGATGTTGGTATCCCTTTTCTCTTGTGCTGGGATTTCCATAAGCCCGCAAGAAGATGTCTGTGCGTGTGTGTGTGTGTGTTTCTTTCCTTTTACAAAACGATTGCCTTTCAGCTACCTCAGTCCAAAATCAGGGGGTCCAATCGCAAAAAAGTCTGTAGTGTGGTCCTTCCTTCTAATCACCGCCCCCTCCAACATTACGACGGTCAGGGGGGACAGAGCGTGATGCTGACGCCCTCTCCGATCCAGCAGGCGGGGAACAGCTCGTGCGTGAAGGCACAGTTGAAGGTGTGCAGGCGCGTCTGGCCCTCGCCGTAGTATGTGAGCGTGCCCGCCTCGTAGTCCAGCAGCATGCCCACGCGCAGCGGCTGGTTGACGGGCTGCGGCATGCCGGACACGGTCTCGCGGCGGCCGCCGTGCCAGGCGCTGAACTGCCGCTCGTCCAGCTGCAGGCTCCAGGAGAGCTCATTCATGCCCACCATGCTCTGCCGGCCCTTCTCCTTGCGCGGGATGGCCTGGTAGGTGACGCCCAGGTACGCCCAGGGCTTGGACACCTCCAGCTCCCAGTAGTGGCGCCCGTGGTGAAAGCCCTCGTGGCACAGCACCTGCCAGGTGTGGTCGAAGCGTGCCTTGTCCGCGGGCACGGGCCGCGGCCCCGTCGTCAGGTGCTCCGCCCGACGGTTGCTCTGCGACAGCTGCAGGTTGGAGTTGGCCGTGCGAGGGTCAAAGGTCAACGAGCAGCGATCTGCAGAGCGGGGAGAGGTTACAGGTAAATACTCTGTTGTGGAGGGGGGCAACCAGGTTAGAGGAAAACATTTGCGGGGGACATTTTAGACCATGAAATATAAGAATATGAATTTAGAAACTGATTGATGATTCATCTCAGACCATAAACTATGCAAATCATACCGATTAATTTTTTTTACACGAACAGTGAATCGGACTCTGAAAAACTTAAGGAACTTGAACTTGAACTAGAGAGAGTTAAATTAGACTCGGATTCGCTTTGACTGATGAAGTATGAGAGGGCCACATCAGTGGAAAGTATAACCAGTGAGGGTGAAATGAGACTTACACCCGCTGAGTCCCTCTCTCCTGCCGGGGTACGAGGGGGTGGCAGGGCTGGGCACGACGGCCAGGGTAGGCTTCTTGTCCTGGGGAGAGCCTGTGGGCAGACAGGCATCGGAGGTTACATAAGGGACCAGCACAAACAAAGGCTCGCTCTTTTCGCATTCTTTTTTTGACGACTGTTTCTGCAGTCTCTCTCTCTCGCATTCTTTTCTTTGGACCGTAACACATTTCTTTTGACCTTGACACATTTTTCTCAGTTGTCAGAGAACAATGAACTCTTCTTTCTTCTGGATTGTGTACACTGTTTTGTATTTTATCCCAAGACACACACACACACACAGACTTTTAGTTTTTTACAGTATATACTCAGGATGTGTATTCTTGAGTAACTATCACTATTGTATGATTCTGCTACACAGTATAAAGATGCAAAAGTGCATTATGGACCTTTAAAATGCTACAGTGAACATGTGTGAGGCAGTACTGGACGACCCAGCCACCCCACTCCCCTTCAAGAAAACTGGTGCAAACTGTTACAAATGCTAAACTTAAGCATTAGGTTTTAGTATGTACTGTATGCTGCATTCAGGAATAGCTTACATAACAATTAGTTGAAGGTAGGCCGAACAGTTATAAAGTTTAATATCCACCCACTTTTGCATAACATTAGTATCCAAACTGTGCATAAGGTAATAACATTTCTGTCGAAACTCTGTGCATAAGATGATAACATTAGTGTCCAAACTAGGTGCATAAGGTAATAACATTTCTGTCCAAACTCTGTGCATAAGATGATAACATTAGTGTCCAAACTAGGTGCATAAGGTAATAACATTTCTGTCCAAACTCTGTGCATAAGATGATAACATTAGTGTCCAAACTCTGCATAAGGTGAAACAAAGGGGAAAAAGTCTGGTCCACCAGGCTACCATTCCTTTGTCTCTGTCCCTCTCTCTCTTTCGCCCTCCTTCTCTCTCCCTCAGTCTCTGTCTCTCCCGCTCCATCTGTCTCTCTCTCTCTATCCCTTCAGCACTCTCTCCATCCCTTCAGCACTCTCTCTCTTTCTCCCTCCTTCCCTCTCTATCTGTCCCTCTCTCCCTCCATCTGTTTGTCTCTCTCTCTCTCTCTCTCTCTCTCCCCCCTGTCAGTCAGTCTGTCTCTCCATCTCCCTCTCTCCTCTGTCTGTCAGTCGGTCTCTCTCTCGCCATCTCTCTCTCTCTCTCTCTCTCTCTCTGTCTGTCCCTTCGTCTCTGTCTGTCCCTGTCTCCCTCTCCGTCTGTCTCTCTCCCTCTCCATCTGTCTCTCTCCCTCTCCATCTGTCTCTCTCCCTCTCTCTTCCTTCCATACCCACCTTGTTTGTCCTGTACGATGGCGGTGTCCGTGGCCTTGACCAGGTCCTCCAGCACCAGTCTGGAGATCTTGGACAGGATGTCCATCACCCCACTCAGTCTCTCCTGCAGATGCATGCTGACCTCTACAGCAGGGTCGTGCACTGCAGGTACCTCCACAAGTCGAGACTCCTGTGACAGTGACACACACACACACACACACACACACACACGCACCCAAGACAGATGGCTTGAAAAGAGCCGGAGCAGCACTGTTTTTTAAATAAAATCAAGTGGGGATGTAAGTTGGGGTAAGACTCATCCACTCATCTTCACACATGTGCACTGGGGCTGCATTGCAACTCACCATTAAATTGAGATTGCAATTTGAACTAATGCAGTTAGCTGATCACGAAGGCAGCAAATTAATGTATAGCTGACAATTTTGTCCCAACGATGATCCTCTGTGTGTGACAGTAAAGCTGGCCTAAAACTAATTTTAGGAGTTTCATCTGCAGCTTGACTTTCAAAAAATATATTTCCGTGTCAAATTGGCAATCACAATATTTGAAAAATCACAAACAAGTATTTTCCCCAAACCATGCAGCCCTTACATGTAGAGAAATGTGTAGGACCCACTAAAAACAGAGGCATATGATCAAAAACACACATAATACACACACAGCCACACAAAATGACAGTGTGTGTTCGAGAGCATCTGGAGAGGGCACACACACTCTCTCACAGGCACTTTGTGTGACTGACCTGTATGAGCCTGCTGTTTAGTCATGTTCCATGCACACACACACACACACACACACACAAACTGACCTGTTTCAGCTTGGTGTGTAGTAGCGACATACACACAGACATACACTCACAGAGCTGCATGGGCAGACACACACACACACACATACACAAACCTGTATGAGTTGGTTGCCTGATAGGGTTCCACACATGCATGTAGACATGCACACACACACTAATGTGTACAGCTGTGTTCACATCAGAAGCGACCAGAGCGACAGAAGTCATCATTTCTCTATGGAGAGTCGTTGAATTGGACGAACAAAGCGAATTTGCTAGCAGCGAAGCGAATTGAGCGACCAGAGTGAAAGAGAGAAGTTAAAAGTCAGTTAACGTTATGGTAATGAGCTATGACGCGGTTCAGCGAAAACCAATCTGAATACATAGATTTACCAATGTTCATTAATTACAGAGCTAAATCCAACATTCCGCATGATACGTCATGAGCAAACAAAGCAAATTCAACAGTGAAGGTTCTTCAGCGACCTCGGTGACCTGTTTGCTTTGGTAGCTCCTGATCTGTACGTACAGTATGACCGTGTTGTACACACACACACACACACACTGACCTGTATGAGCTTGTTGTCTGGTAGTGACCTGAGTGACGCAATCTGTTCGTGGCTCTGCCTGAGCACGTGTGCCTGGTTCTGCAGAACCTCCAGCTGGGCTTGGGCCTGGGTCAGAACCACTTCCTGCTCCTGGGTCATGTAGCTCTGCAGGGCCTTGTGCTTCTCCTCCAGGACCTTCACCAGCTGCGAGAACCGTGCGTCCATCATCTGGGCCATCTGCTGGTACGACACCTGTACCCGGCACCCCAACCAGACAACAACAACACACGCGTGAGAAAGACACCTGTACTAACCCCCCACCCCGACAACACACCTGTGAGAAAGACAACTGTACTAACCCCCCACCCCAACAACACACCTGTGAGAAAGACACCTGTACTAACCCCCCACCCCAACAACACACCTGCAGGGGGACATCTGCACCCCACCCACACAACAACAACACAAGAAAAGGCACTGTTACTCAGCCTGCACCCCCACAACATACCTGTGAGGAAGGCACCTGTTTTAAGCCCGCCCCACCCCAACAACACACCTGCAGGGGAACACCTGTACCCAGCCCCCACCCCCTAATAACTACTCACCCACACGACCAACAACACAGCAGCCAGGGGGATACCTGTACCTATGCCACCCAGACAATAACACACCAGTCAGGGGACCGCAGCTGATACCACCCCAACCACCAACACAGCTATGAGGAGGACGCCTGTAGCCACCCAAACCCACCCCACCCCAAGAACACACCAGTCAGGGGGGTACCTGTACCTATGCCACCCCAACAACACACCAGTCAAGGAGCCGTTGCTGTTGTCTGTGCTGTCTATACTGTGCTGCCAAACTGAGTTACATTAGTCACTGACAACACTCCACCTGACCCCAACAATAACATACCTGTCAGTAGCACACCTGTACCCACCCCATCAACAAAATCAACACAACAGTGGGGAAGGAGGACTGCTGGACTTGCTTTGGCTTTCAATACTGTGCTGCAAACTAAGTTGTGTTTAGTCATTACAATTCATTGATAATATAATATTACATATGCTAGTATCTAGTTTTGATTTAATTTGAGAAGAAAGCATATTACAATTAGTCACCATTATTTCATCTGTCACAGTAGGGACTACAAGGGTCACAGCTGCCTGGTGCGCGCACAATAACCTGCTCCTCAACACCAGTAAAACCAAGGAGCTCATTGTGGATTACAGGAAGGAGAAGGGAGACACACACACTCCTATCCACATCAATGGAATGGCTGTTGAATGTGTCTCCAGCTTCAAGTTCCTGGGAACTCACATCTCAGAGAACCTATCATGGACAACCAACACCTCCAGCCTGGTCAAGAAGGCTCACCAACGGCTCTTCTTCCTGAGGACACTGAGGAAGAACCACCTGTCTGCCGATATCCTGGGCAACTTCTACCGCTGTGCGATTGAGAGCATCCTGACCAACTGCATCACAGTATGGTATGGGAACTGACCGGAAAGCACTATAGCAGGTGGTGAAAACCGCCCAACGCATCACAGGGACCCCACTACCTGCCATCGAGGATGTCCAGAGAAAGCGGTGCCTACGCAGGGCTCGTAGCATCCTGAAGGACCCCTCGCACCCCAATCATAGATTTTTCCAGCTCCTCCCCTCCAGAAGGCGCTTCAGGAGCCTTCGGACTAAAACCAGCAGGTTTAGGAACAGTTTCTTTCCTACAGCTGTTTCCCTGCTGAACTCTAACCCCCGCTGAACCTCCATGCCCTCACACTACGCCACTACGCAGCTCCCATGCCGCGCTGTGGCGCAATTGGTCAGGATGCTCTCACCCCACTCTCGCCCCCTACCATGCCCCCCCCCTCCATGCCACCACTCACACCCCCTGAAGTCTACCCCCCGCTGAACCTCCATGTCCCCCTACTACGCCACCACTCTCTCCCCCTACCATGACACCACTACCACTACCTCCACGCCCCGTCCCTCTTCACCTCTCCATCTCTCCCAATGTCAGTGAACTTTACCCAATCCCCGCATCCATTGGCACTCCACCCCAAAACAAAAATGTATATTGTCAATACTGTATATCTCCTGTATATCTCTGTGTTATAGTACATCTGGTATACCTCTGTGTTATAGTTCATCCGGTATACATCTTGTACATATTGTTCATACATATCATATTTACTAACTTATATATTTATAGCACAACTGTATACTTGTCCATAGCCGATCATATATATTAATAGCTCTACTGTATAGTTGTTTATAGCACATCTGTTTATATCCCCCACAAAGTTTAACAACAAAGTACTCCCACATGTTCATATTGCCCTACTTATTGTACATAATTCACTGTCTATACTGTCTATATTGTATATACTGTACATATCGCACTTGCTGCTCTTGCATTTCTGATTAGATGCTAAACGACATTTCGTTACCTGTATTTATACATGTGTAATGACAATAAAGTTGAATCTAATCTAATCTAATCTAAAAGAACACATATTACCAAAGCATTTGCTCTCTCTCTCTCTCTTACTTACTGTACACACACACACACCTTAGCAGTGGCAATGTTGTCCCGGAGCGTTTGGATGTTTCTCTCCGTTTCATCCATCTGTTTTTTGATTTCCACGTACTTCTTATTCAGTCCCGCCTGCCAACCAAATATGTCCGCATACATTTAACACAATATTATTGTGTTCACGCAGCCAAACAACAGGTCTACATATAAACACGGATAAAACTAGGTGTATTTTGTTATTTTCATCTATTTGCGCGGTCTATTACGGGTCAGTTGTGATTAATAAATAATGATAAAGGGTATTAACAGCTGATAAGGTTTATTTTACCTCTCGGCTTTTCCTCTCCTCTTCCAATAGTACTTGGTCATGGGTTTTACAGGAGGTGATGGAGCATTCGTAACACACGCATATCCCTTCGAATTTGCAATAAATGACTAGAGGCTTGTTGTGTCGAGCGCAGAGCTCCCTCTCCTGATCCGGTTCCACTAGCCTGGATACCGGATGCACCTCTCTAGAAACCGTGGCTTCTGTCAGCAGAGACAGGGAGTAGTTTCTCTTCAGTGGTGGCCTACTCTGAAACACCTCGTTGCAGATTGGACACTGTGGCCCGGCGCCCTCTTTCTGTTTAGTGTCCCACACCTTAGTGATGCACTCCCTACAGAAAGTGTGGCCGCATGGTATGGTCACAGGCACTCGAAATTTCTCTATGCAGATGACGCAATTCAAATTCTCAGACTCCATTCCCTCTGATGCTCATCGAATTCTGTGTGAAAAACATGACATTAGACAATCTTGTGAAATGAAAGCTTGAAACCAACACACTCTTTCATAAATTATGCACACGAGGACAACAGTAATCCAAACATAAATTACTTAATCCTCTCCGAACACAACAATCCACTGACTGATGGTCTGGCATTGGTTGTTCTTGATCTTTGGCTCAAAATATCAAAATCCAGCTAATTTGAATTGCAACATTGTCGTTGCTATGCACATTATGAATTCACACAATTACTAGTAATACACTGGATCGGTCGGGAGGTTCTCTGATGTCATTTGTCATTGATTTTCAGGACTCTTATTAAACCCGTAAGATTAATCACAATATCGTGGTCCTCTCCATCGATAGCTAACAATCTAGCCTAGCTTTGTTAGTCATCCTCAGAAGCAAGTCATACTAACGTAGAATCAGTGGCAAAACCAATGAAATATTTTGCTCACATTTCGCCCAATTCAAATATCTGCATATAGACTGCAGTCTGTGCATTATAGAAGCTATATTAACTTACAAGAAACTGAATGACGGGCATCTGATGCTGGTGTATCGAGTTGCCCGACAGGCGCTTCGGCCAAATGATTACACTTCCGTTTGTCTCTCGGCTTCCGTAAAACCAACATGGCGTTGTTGTGTAAAGCCACGCAAAGGGCACTCTCCATAACAGGAGATATAGGAGTTAATATAAGTGCTAGAGGGCTGGGAACAACAGGTATGTACTGTCAAATTAATGTTTCTTACTGCTTGTACCTCTGGCTTTCGGGAAGGTGGATTTTACATGGTTTTAAGTGCAGTCTACGCACGCATCCACAGACCTTGCTGGGGTTCTGTCATGAGCTTACTGACGATGAGCTTGATGTTGAGAATGATGGAGGATGAATGAAGAATAGCATATGAAAACAAGCGGGTTTTGCATAATAAATGTCAGTCCGTCTTTATTTGATCCGAAAACTTGTGTGTTGGAATTTCAGCCTGTTTACGTCGCCGTGCCCCTCCGTTGGGACCTATACCAAATGAAGACATTGATGTGAGAGACCTTGAATCACTGGAGAAGTATGGCAGCTACCCTCGCTACGTCAGGGCAGCCCAGGAGGCAAACAAGACGTCGGGCTGGTGGAGGACATACAGACAATATATAGACGCTGAAAACCCCGAAAAAGGTAAGACATTTGATTATCAGGGAATCTGCAAATTTAATTTTAAGTTAGGATTTATTGATTATGTAATGCCAACCAGAAAAAAAACCTACATATACTTGACGCATTGTAGATCAGTAGCTATCTCTTGGGTTTGTAACAGACATAACAGTTTTGACTGTATTAACTGTTGTGTTGCACTTATTTGTTTTTTCTTTAAACTTAGAATGATCATGCTGCGATCTAAGTTGATATAATGTAAGAATATAATATAATCTAAGAAAGTTCCGTGTTTCTTCCCTTGCAGATGTAGAGCTTGTTGACATAGGCCTCCCTTTCAGACGAGCTTCCCGTTTGCAGGAGGTGAGAGAGAGGAACAAAGTGATGCGGGAGAACAAACTGAACCCTGAGCTGGAGAGAGCTACACGCCTGCGCACACGTATGTGTCTGAACAGGAGCCATTGCCCACCATATTCACATGATTGCCTGCCAGTCTTACATCTAGTCAAAACAAAGGCCTCTGGAAGCATCTGATTGTTTACATAACACTTAAACAGGGATAGAATTTTTATTTCAACGTTGGGGAGGACAGTAAACACAGAGCAGTTTCCAACAAGGTTGTCACTGATGGTACTTGTGATGGAGTGACCATCACTAGAGGTGTGGGTGTGCTCTGACTGCCATCCCAACGAGCCTGGCTCTTTGGCGTTGCAGTCAGAGCCCCTGTTTGGTACCCCGGAGACCCGGGTTTGAAGCCGGGTGGGGTGACTTCTCCTCCCCTTCGCTACAAAAGTGTGATGGAGTGACCATCACTACAGTTGTGGATGTGCTCTGACTGCCATCCCAACGAGCCTTGCTCTTTGGCGTTGTGGTCAGAGCGCCTGTTTGGTACCCCGGAGAACTGGGTTCGAAGCCGGGTGGGGTGACTTCTCCTCCCCTTCGCTACAAATGGTGTCAGAAGTGGGATGGCTTGCCGTGAGGTCATTGGAGGTCCACCCACCGTGTGAGCCATATGAGGGACCCCCAGGTTAGGTTGACCCCGGTGTGAAGGACCCCAGTGATAGGTGAAGCACCAGTATGTGTGGGGCACCCTGGATGGGAGAAGTATGGTGGGAGATGCGTGAGGGACACCTGAGTGTGTGAAGCGCATGGGTGCGCCTCCCGAAGGGGAAGGTAGTGTGAGATGCGTGAGGGACACCTGAGTGTGTGAAGCGCATGGCTGCGCCTCCCGAAGGGAAAGGCAGTGTGATGGAGTGACCATCACTAGAGTTGTGGGTGTGCTCTGACTGCCATCCCAACGAGCCTGGCTCTTTGGCGTTGCGGTCAGAGCCCCTGTTTGGTACCCCGGAGAAGTAGGGTGACTTCTCCTCCCCTTCGCTACAGTACTCCTGTTTTAAACACGTAGAGCAAATCCTTATTGCATGGATTAGGCTAGGTATCTGACTGGCTGATACCTACAGGTTAGCATGTTTAAATACTACATGCTAAATACATCTGGTCTAGAGAAAGGCAAGGTTTCCTTTTTGCAGTGAGATGTTCAAGTGCAGGAGAGCTATTGCCAGTGCCCAAATAATCCAGTGGCAGTTAAAGCAGACTTTGATGGGAGAGAGAGGGAGAGAAAAGACAGAGAGAAAAGACAAAAGACAGTTAAAGCAGACGTAGATATAGAAGATGATGGGGTTCAGTGTTTTCCACTGATTGGGGTCAATGCCAGGGCACAAAATTTGTGTGACAGACAGACACAGAGAGAGTCATCCATCCATCCATCCATGCATTAAAAGAATGTAAAAATCAAAGTGTTAATGTTGCGGTGGAGCACCATGAATAAATCAGTGTAACGAGAGCACTGACTTTACAGTGAGGGCATTTTATCAGTAGACGTGTACATGAGGTCAGCGTCGGGGTGGATTTATTTGCCCTCAGGGCAGTTTGTTATGCAGAGGAGGTACGCCATAGACAAACAGCAGCACTATGTCCTTTCTTTAGCATTCACAAGAGGGAGCTCTCGTACCTCAGAAAACAGTACAACCCACTTCATACAGTAGGACGTGGGGGAGAGAGAGGGCGAGGTGGCCTGACGTTCTTGGCTGACTGGCTGTCTAGCTGGCTGTATTTGGGCACATAGCTCTTTTGTTTAGTTTTGTAATAGCTTCCCATACTTGTCCTTACTTCTAAGTAGAAAATGGGGCACAAGTTATTGTCGTTTCAGCCCTGGTGGTTTGTCTTGGCTCCTCCCTGGTCACTTTGGCATAGATTACACCAGGGGTGGCCGATGGGGACAAATACAGAGATAACTACCTACATTCATGCAGAGATAAAAACATACAGGAACACAAACATTCATGCATACCTTTTTTATCCCAAAATAATCAAGGAAAGGCATATGTGTGAATAGTTTTGGTCAGTACCAGTAATTGTCTCCAGTTGTGTGTGTGTTGTGTTCATGAGTATAGGAATGCAGCCAATCAGCTGTCTTGAAATAGATTACGTGTGTGCACTAGGCCCAAAGGCTTTGTTGTGTGTGTGTGTGTGTGTGTGTGTGTTTGTGTGTGTGTGTGTCTGCATGTTTGTGTGCGTGTGTATGTGTATGTGTATGTGTGTGTGTGTGCGCAGTCCAAGTGCCCCTGGAGCGTGTGAGAGCGGAGTGGGAGAGGACGAGCGGGCCGTATCACATCCGGCGGCTGGCGGAGCACTACGGCATCTACCGGGACCTCTTCCCCTCGGCCTTCTTTGTGCCGCGCGTCATGATGCGCGTGCAGTACAGCCATGGCGACGCTGACACCGACGCCAGCTCCGCCGTGCACTATGGCAACCAGTTACCAGCGGCGACGGTGAGACTGTAGGGATGGCATGAGGGATGGGGGATGGGGGGCAGTTGCTCAATGAGCAGTCCTCCGTTTATGCTTGTTTACTCGCCTGCTTACTGTCACCCTCCACTAAAACCATCATGTCTCTCTCTCTCTCTCTCCCTCCATGTCCCTTTCTCTTTCTCTCTACCCCTGTCTTTCACCCCCCCCTCAACCCCCCCTCTTCCTCTCCCTCTCTCCATCTCCCTGCATCCCTTTTTCCCCCCTCTGTCATTCACACTCTCTCTTTCTCCCTCTCTCTTTCTTCTCCTCTTTTTCCTCACTACCTCCCTCTCTTCTCACTTGTTCTCTCGCTTTCTCGCTTTCTCTCTTTGTCTCTCAGGCTGCCGCCCCTCCTAAGGTCACATATGAAGCAGAGGAGGGTTCGCTATGGACACTCCTGCTAACTTCTCCAGGTAGTGCCGTGAAACACACACGCACACTTTATTACCCAGCCCTCCTCTCACACACACACACACACACACACACACATTTGCTAAAACGAATAATAATCATTATTAATCATTATGTCTGGTACAGCATGCCTTACAATGTTCAATCTTTATGAACACACTAAAAAACAAACTTCACACAACTGTATTGACGTATCTTTAGCAATTGCTTGCTGCAGTTAAGCCTGCATGCCCCTGTTAGATCGTCTTAAAGGAGAACTTCGGTGTAAAATGAAAATTGGCATGTTAAAACATCATACCGAGTTGGTATGTGTACTGAGGAGCAAAATTGATTTAGCCTGTTGCATTCAGAGTTTAACTATTTTTTATCATTTGTCCCAGAAGGCTAACAATGGAAGTGGTAGGTGCCCTTAGACAAGGCATGACGACTATGCTATTTTGAAACCATTAAAACAGCTCGAAGAAACTCCACACTCCATCGGTAGTACAACAAAGGCCCTGTTAAAAATGAGGCACTGAGAACTTTGTAAGTGTACACAACATTTATTAATAAAACAGTTTTGAAAGGCAGTACCTTGTTGTAGTTTCTCATCGCCGCCATGATGAAAGTCCGCACAAGTCGATTTGAATGCCAGAGCCTTTGGCGTTTAAAACAAAGCACTGAGAATATTGTAAATGTACACAACATTTATTTAAAAAACTGTTCTTACATGCAGTAGTTTGCCGTTGTTTCTCATCGCCGCCATGATGAAAGTCCAAACAAGTCGATTGTACTACCTCTCCTCCTATTCTTCCTGCTGGTTCGTGTTCGTCAATCGACTTGTGCGGACTTTCATCATGGCGGCGATGAGAAACTACAGCAAGGTACTGCCTGTCAAAACTGTTTTATTAATAAATGTTGTGTACACTTACAAAGTTCTCAGTGCCTCATTTTTAACAGGGCCTTTGTTGTACTACAGATGGAGTGTGGAGTTTCTTCGAGCTGTTTTAATGGTTTAAAAATAGTGTAGTCGTCATGCTTCGTCTAAGGGCACCTACCACTTCCATTGTTAGCCTTCTGGGACAAACGATAAAAAATACCGTGACAGTACACATACCAACTCGGTATGATGTTTTAACATGCCAATTTTCATTTTACACCGAAGTTCTCCTTTTAAGAGTTACAACTTGTACCATCACTCCACATTATTTTGCCTTGGCCTGACCCACAAAGGGTTAAGCGAGCTTAGGTTGAGAGCTGAGAGACTCAGTATGCCTGCATGCCTTAACAATCTCTCTGTTCCCACAGACGAACATCTTCAGGATGGAAACTTGGAGTATATCCACTGGCTAGTGTGAGTGCATCAGTATGTTATTATTGTGTGTGTGTGTGTGTGTATGTATGCTTATGCGTGAAGGAGACAGGAAGTTCATAGCTATGATTCAGCTGTTTTGTTGGATCAGAATGTGTGTGTATCAGTGGCGGAACAAGTCAGCGCCGGGCCGGGGGCGGGGCAAATGACCGGGCCCTTTATTAAAGCTCATCATAACATAATTTTAGGCTACAAACTGCGGTTCCGCAACTGCGGTCTTTACCAATTTCAACACTACCGGGTGCAACTATGTTATTTAGTATATAAAGTCCTTCAAACGAATGTAACTCAGAAACAAAAAAAAAAACATTAGGATACTGTACATGGCTCATAATAAACATCAGTAGCCTTTATTGCGCACATTATTTGAAGGGCATACGAATGAGCGCTCAGAGTTTGCAACGGTGAAAGGAAGAGTCAGAAATGAAAGGAGGGGTGCAACTATGTTATTTTGTAGATTAAGTCCTGCAAACGAACATGTATCTCAGGAACAAAAAAGCATTAGGCGACATACTGTACATACATGGCTAATAAAATATCAATAGCCTACTGCGCGCATTAGGCTATTTGAAGGGCATACGACGAGCCTTGCGCTCCGCGAACTCGTCCACGATGCTCTGTATGTCCAGTTTATTTGCCCTCTTATTCTCTATGGACAACATGGCAAGTCCACTCAGTCTCTCCTGTCCCATTGCGTTTTTTAATTAGCTTTAATTTGGAGAATGAGCGCTCAGAGGTTGCAACGGTGACAGGAAGAGTCAGAAATAAAAGGAGGGCGCTGCGAATTTCGCTGAATGCAGAAGCAAAACGCGAGAGTGAAAAGCAGGACAGTTATACAAAACATGTTATTCTATATTTTACAGCTGTTAAATTTTGACTGAATCTTGAGTTCAGTTTCTAGCAACTATGAGGCATAACTCACCCTGACTGTGTCAAGGTAGCCCTAACACAACCACTGAGCTACGGCAACATTCATTGCTACTCGTTATTGTGTATAGGCTCGCGCGCTCGACTATTTGCGCCACATTGCAATGGGTGCAAATTGCAATGGGAGCGACAATGTAATGTCGAAGGACAGCGGTATGTCGGGCTTTTCTCCGGGCCCTCCACGGGCCCGGGCCGGGGGCGGTTCGCCCTCCCAGCCCCCCCTGACGCTCCGCCCGTGGTGTGTATGCTTTTGTGTGTGTGTGTGTGTGTATGCTTAAGCATGAAAGACACAGGAAGTTCATAGCTATGTCTGAAACAATCAATCATGTATATATGTGTGTATGACAGCTGTTTTGTTGGATCAAATGGTGTGTGTATGTGTGTCTCTGACATCATTGCCACCTACTGAGTTAAAAATGGCACGTTTAGAGATATGAGGTCATCACTGAGCAGGAAGTTAGTCTGTCCAAGCCCCTCCGGCCTCCTTGTGGAAAGTCCAGTGGCGTGACAAGGCATGTTCCCTCTTTTAGAAATGCCTTTTCCTCCCCCTGGAGTAGTACAATCTAGGCTGGACCCTGGCCATCAGTCGGAAGAGTTTCAGCATGAGATATGTGTGTGTGTGTGTGTGTGTGTGTGTGTTTTCTCTACCTCAGTGGGAATATCCCAGGAAATAGCTTAAATTCTGGACAGGAAGTATGTCATTACCTGCCCCCCTTCCCGGCCAAGGGCACCGGCTTCCACAGATTCGTCTTCGTGCTGTTCAAGCAGGAAGCTGCTATCAACTACGCCGACGACAGCCGCCCATCGCCATGGTGAGCTGATGCCTACGTCTGATGGATGGATGGATGGATGGATGGATGAATGGATGAATGGATGGATGGATGAACATTACTGATCCCAAGCTGGGAAATTACAATGTAGCAGCAGCATGACACACAGGAACACACAAAGATAGTAACAACACGATAAAGAAAAAGAGAACAACCTCATTAAATAAAGCAATATACAATATAAATGCAATAAAATATGCATTAAAATGGTATAAATAAGCAGTATTGATCGGATAAGGCACAGTGATGAGCTTTATCCTTGCTAAACATCGATAAGACACGGCAGTGTGACAGTCCCAAAGTGCTTCACTCTGAAAGAAAGAGTGTGAGTCCCAAAATGACAGTGTAAATAGCAGAGTCACTGTAAAAGTGATAGTCCCCAAGGTGAGTTACTGTAAAAGTGATAGTCCCCAAGGTGAGTCAGTGTGAAAGTGACAGTCTCCAAGGTGAGTTACTGTAAAAGTGACAGTCTCCAAGGTGAGTCACTGTAAAAGTGTGAGTCCCTGAGGGGAGTCACTGTAAAAGTGACAGTCTCCAAGGTGAGTCAGTGTGAAAGTGACAGTCCCCAAGGTGTCACTGTAAAAGTGAGAGTCCCTGAGGGGAGTCACTGTAAAAGTGACAGTCTCCAAGGTGAGTCAATGTGAAAGTGAGAGGCCCAAAGTGTGAGTCACTCAGGGGAGTTACTGTACAAGTCTCTGTAGAAGGGCTCAGTGTATAGACTGCAAACGCGCTGTGTAGATTTTAGTCAGGATCACGATCAGCAGTGCACCCTCAGACACAGTTAGTAGGACAGAGGCAAACGTAGAGATGTCACTTTTACATTACATTACATTACACTTAGCAAACACCTTTATCCAAAGCGACTTACCAAAGAGGACATAAACAAGCTGCAGATATGCAGAGGAACACAGAGTAAGCAAAGGCATAACGAAGTTAGCGCAGGCAGGGTACAGGACAGTGATGGTGAGTGGAGGTTAGCTTTATAAAGTTCCTCTATAGCATAAGAAGATTAGTACAGCCAGGGTACACGACAGTGTTGCTGAGTGGAGGTTAGTGGGTTTTAGACTTCAGTATTTCAAAGATGAGCATGTGTGTAACACATGAATCAATCAGTGCCTTTATCCCTTTTGTCATTCTGATTATTAGTGTCAACTCTGCACCATGCATTGTTTTTTTTTTTGTTTTTGTTTTTTTAATGGGGTGCCTGTCAATCATTCAGTTTTTAAGTAAGACAGCATTTTTTTACCATCATGAGAGGTTGTTGAGGTGAGTTCACCTGAGGTCTGATCTGCACCTGCCCCGGGATGGCCATTCGCACCAGCCTAATGCCGGTGAAATATGGAATCGGCTGGTAAATTTCAGACACAGAATAATAGTTTACTATTGAGTGGCTGGTGAAGATTATAATTTATTTGTCAGTGGCCGCTAAAAGTTCACATTTTGCAAATTTAATTTCCACCCCTGACCTGCACCCTCTGTTTTTAGTAAGGTTGTATTTTTTAATAATAATAATAATAATAATAAAACTTTACTTGTATAGCACAGTTCATACATGCAATATGCAACTCAAAGTGCTTTACAGTTTGGCAGGGTTGTTGCAAGACAACATTTCTTGCGGTTCAGTGATGTCAGAGCAGATAAATACAGAAGCAGACTGACTCTTGCATGAACACAGGTAGGCAGTCCTTGTAGGCCCTAGTCAGCAATCTTTGTAGTCCAGTGGCGTTAGAGCTATGCAACGCTCTGTTAATGTGGGCTCTTATGTGAACATAGGTCGGCAGTCTTTGCGGGCCAGGGGCACTACACGAGGAAAGTTAATTTAGGCGCAGTCGGTTGTTAGTGTCCCCAGGGAGCAACAGGGGTGAGGAAAAACTCCCTGTTTGTTTGATTTGCGTGAATTCAGGAAGAAACCTCAGGAATCAGTGAGTAAAACTCCCTGTTTTTCTAGGAAGAAACCTCAGGCAGAACCACGTCTCCCAGGGTAGCCCATCTGCCGGGGCTGGTAACGGGAAGTCGGTGACTGAGTAGTTAGGTGTAGGCTTGGTTGAATAGGTAGGTCTTTAGTTGTCGCTTGAAGATGTCGATGGATTCTGCTTCTCTGATGTGCTGTGGTAGGGCATTCCATCTCTTTGGGGCGTAGTATGAAAAGGCCGATTCCCCGATCCTTTTGGGTGGTGCGTCTGGAATCCTCAGGAGACCGGCATCAGCGGATCTAAGGGCTCGTGCAGGGGTATAAGAGGATAATGCGTCAGCAATATAGCATGGGGCAAGGCCATTTACAGCTTTAAATACCAGTAGTAGTACTTTGAAGTCAATTCTATAGGATACAGGTAGCCAGTGTAGTTCAGCCAGTACAGGAGTAATATGTTCCATCTTTCTTGTTTTTGTTAGTAATCTTGCAGCCGAGTTTTGAATAAGCTGTAGTTTTTCAATTGATTTTTTTGGGAGGCCTGTAAACAAGGCATTGCAGTAGTCTAATCTACTTGTAATAAATGCGTGAACAAGTTTTTCAGCGTCTGGCTTGGTCAAGAAGGGGCAAACTTTTGCTATATTTCTTAGATGGAAGTATGCTGTTTTAGTCACTTTGTTGATGTGTGGTTTAAGGCTTAGGTCAGAGTCAAGGATGACACCTAGGCTAGTTACCTGTTCTCTGACATATTGGTTTAGGTTGCCTAGACTGGGGAGGAGAGCTTCCCGTTTGTCTTTAGGGCCGTAAGCATCAGAGGATGTTGAGGTGAGTCCACCTGAGGTCTCACCTGCACCTGTGCCCTCCACTCTTACAGCTACAGTCTGAAGGAGCGCACCTTTAAGACGCTGGACTTCTACCGCAAGCACCAGGACCTGATGACGCCCGCATCGCTAGCCTTCTTCCAGAGCCAGTGGGACCAGTCCGTCACCAACACCTTCCACCAGCTGCTGAGTAAGTCTTCATCTCACCTTACACACACACACACAAACACACTTCATTACCCAACCCTTCTCACCTTCCACACACACTTAATGAACCAGCCCTTCTGCCCTTCCACACACAGCTGATTGCCCACCCCTCCTCACCTTACACACACACCTGAGTACGTACCCCCTCCTCACCTTACACACACACCTGAGTACGTACCCCCTCCTCACCTTACACACACACCTGAGTAAGTACCCCCTTACCTTACCATCCACACACACACCTGAGTAAGTACCCCCTTACCATCCACACACACCTGAGTAAGTACCCCCTCATCTTACCATTCACACACACACCTGAGTAAGTACCCCCTTACCTTACCATTCACACACACACCTGAGTAAGTACCCCCTCATCTTACCATCCACACACACCTGAGTAAGTACCCCCTCATCTTACCATCCACACACACACCTGAGTAAGTACCCCCTCACCTTACCATCCACACACACACCTGAGTAAGTACCCCCTCACCTTACCATCCACACACACACCTGAGTAAGTACCCCCTCACCTTACCATCCACACACACACCTGAGTAAGTACCCCATCTCACTGTAGACATAGCTCAACCTCTCTGCTGCTCTCTCTCTTTCTCTCTCTCTGTCACACACACACACATACACATGGCTGAACCTCTCTGCTGCTCTCTTTCCCTTACACACACACACACACTGCTGCTCTATCTCTCCCTCACACACACACACACACACACACACACATGGCTAAACCTTTCTGCTGCTCTCTTTCTCTCTCTCTCTCTCTCACTCACTCACTCACTCTCTCACACACACACACACACACACACACAGACATAGCTGCTCTATCTCTCTCTCTTTCTCTCTCTCTGTCACACACACACACATACACATGGCTAAACCTTTCTGCTGCTCTCTTTCTCTCTGTCTCTATCTATCTCTCTCTCTCTCTCACACACACACACACACACACACACACACACACACACACACACACACACACACAGCTGAACCTCTCTGCTGCTCTATGTCTCTCTCTCTCTCTCTTTCTCACACAGACTCACACTCACACACACACGGCTGCTATATCTATGCCTCACACACACACACACACACACACACACACACACAGACATAGCTGAACCCCTCTGCTGCTCTCCCCCTCTTCCGCACAGACATGAGGGAGCCGGTGTTCGAGTACGAGCGCCCCCCTGTGTACCACCCCCCCCAGAGGAAGTTCCCCCATCGCCAGCCCCTACGCTACCTGGACCGCTACCGCGACGGCAAGGAGCACACCTTTGGCAAGCGATACTGATGATGGGACGGCCACCCACAATGCACCTCTCCCACTGGCCACCCACACCCCGCTCTTTTTCTAATAAAGGCTTGATTGCTTCCAAGAAACCATAAGCCTCATGTTTCCCTGGTGTTCTGCTAAGGCCCACTAGATGGCAGCAATGAGGCGCCTTGGAAATGGCATGCACTCATTACATTACATTACATTACACTTAGCTGACACTCTTATCCAGAGTGACTTACAGATATTTGCAGGGTTTCAGTTACAGTCCCTGGAGCAGTGTGGGGTTGGATGCCTTGCTCAAGGGCATCTCAACTATGGGTAGGGCGGGTTTCGAACCGGCAACGTCCCTGGAGCAGTGTGGGGTTAGATGCCTTGCTCACGGGCATCTCAACTATGGGTAGGGCGGGTTTCGAACCGGCAACCTTTCGATTGCAAGACCAACTCCCTAACCACTATGCCACAGCTGCACTCACTTGCATTCCCTGGTGCTTCACGAAGTGTGTGGTCTGTGTGTGTGTGTGTTTGGAGCATTGTGAAATAGACCAGCTGCTTGAATGTTATACAGAGGGTTTTTCAGAGGGAGTTTATCATTTTTAGTTTACGTTTTAAACAGTGCGGTTACTTTCCGCTCTGAGTTTACCCTTATACACAAAGCAGATCCTGTGGATATCCTGCAAGCACACATGGGGTTTTAAAGAGTGACATGATTCAGACTGCCATACACACACTTGGAGCTCACTCTGCCAGTGGCAGTGTCCGTAATTCCTCTTGTTCTCCGCCTACACACGGACGGCCGCCTACACACTACATCACATATCCGGCATTTTTATTTGTTTAGAGAACAGCTCTGAGAGATAACCACCAACTACGGATTGTGTAATTTGGCCAAAAGTAGCATAACAGGGTGGGTGCCAAGGTATGAGCGCTGTATGCTGCAACACACACAGTGCCAACACACACACACACCCACACGCACACACACACCGTATGCTGCCAGCACACAGTGCTGAGATGCCAGAGTCGTATGGTCACATCCTCAGCTGGGAAGTCCTGCTACCTGTCTTAATGTACCAGCACACACACGCACACACTTGATTACTCACACACAATCACATTCACTATTATTTACTCACTCACTTACACACACACTTGATTACTTACTCACACACAATCACACTCACTATTATTTACTCACTCACACACACAGATCAGAGGTGAGTAATCCTGGCTTGTAAGAGTGAAAGTCCTGTCATATAGCCACCTGTGCACATAACATAGATCATTTCACCAGTTGGTTTATTTTACCTGTACCTGTCTACCACTTACCTACCTGGCTGAAGAGTTGCTGTTATTGAAGAGTTGTTGGCACCTGTGTGTGTAGTGTGTGTGCTGTGTGTAGTGTGTGTGCTGTGTGTAGTGTGTGTGCTGTGTGTGGCGTGTGTGCTGTTTATAGCGTGTGTGCTGTGTGTGGCTGTCACACTACAGGTGCTTGTAAAGCAGGTGATTATAAAGCAGTACTACAGATTACTGCTACCAGGAGTGCCCAGGCAGTGCCCAGGCAATTCTTCTAGGTATACTTGCATACAGTTTTTGAAGGAACTTGGCTTGTAGCTTGCTCCAAACATCTTGAAGAACTAACCACAGATCCTCTGTGGATGTAGGCTTCCTGACATATACAACGAATTTGGTGTAATTGGTTGATCATACACCTGACTATGGTTGACATTTCCAGCCAAGTTTAACGTGTGGGTGTGGGTGTGTGAACCCCTTATACACAAATGAAACTGAACTTCTCTGCTGTGTGCCCTGATGCAACCCAGAGATAATCAGACACTGGGCGTGTGTAGTAAACAGGGATATGAGATTATGACTAAATGATAAGCAAATGTACGTTGTTATCGAGTGCAACACTAGGAGTGAGTGCCTGCAGCAGGACCGGTAGTACTTGTCACACACACACACACTCATTTTCACTCGCACTCTGCTCACAAAAATAGGACGTATTTATGAGGAAGCTTTTGGCCTAAGAAGCCACAGAGAGTGGCATACTGGCTATGCACTGCACTCGCATCAGTCACCAACATGGAGATTTTTAAGATCTAAATTATGGCAGGCCCCGTTTCCCTAATTCATACACAGGCTTATTTTGCCCTGACCCTGACACACACACACACACACACACACACACAGCAGATGTGGTAAGGGAAGGGCATTCTACTAAGTTATCATGGGCTTAGGTGTGTTGCCAAATTGCAGTGTTGGCCCTATGTGTTGGGTTGAAGTATGTGCAGCTAGAAAAAATGAAATGAATGAAATTGTTCTATATCTGTTCAGAAAACAGATCTACTAGATAAGAGGTAGAAGGCTGATCGATTGACACACTGATAGTGTGCAGCTGGGCCAAGGATAGCGTCAGGGCTGTTGCTAGTCATTTGGGTGCCCTAAGCACAAATGCTTTGTGATCAGTTCTGGGGTGTGTCCCCTAGCGATACACACCACCCCAGTGTTCCTATAGTACTACCTCACAGAGCACGCACTCATACCAACGATACACACCACCCCAGTGTTACTATAGTACTACCTCACAGAGCATGCGCTCGTACCAGCAATGGTGGATATCCCAAGACTCATCATGACGAGGTACTTCCTGGAACGATGATCGCATGGGGGGAGGGGTGGGCGTACAAACATCAGACCTGAACTGAACCTGAACACCCCAGAACTGATCCCCACTAGGACTACCATGAACTACCATCTTGCTCTGCCTATCTACCATCTTTGTTACTACCTCCCAGAGCACGAGCTCGTACAGGCTTTAGGGTAGTTGTTCACCTTCATATCCTGCAGGTCAAAGGCAAGTCAGTACCTATTCCCACACACCCATCCCTCACACATGCACATGCTCACATTCTTCTCATGGGATCGGGAGAGGCATGCAGTGTGGAAAAGAGGCCTTGTGATTAAAGAGGTATTAGGTGAAGCACCTTCTCATAAACTAGGGCACAGCCATGGCCTAGAGGTTAAGGAGTTGGACCTGCAGCCAAAGTATGTGTGTGTGTGTGTGTGGTTCTGCCATCTTCAAACAAGTGTGGCATCCTGGACGAGAAATCTTTATCTCAAGGAGATAAGCAGTGTGGTATCTTTACTGATAAACATCACATAAAGGGTATGGCATGGCTTGCCATTCAACACTTAAAAATGCACACTTATGAAACACCATCAACACTGCAGGTTAACCTAGACAAAGACATACAGGTGCATCTCAATACATTAGAATATTGTGGAAAAGTTAATTTATTTTAATGCAATGTGTCATGCAAAATCAGACTCAACCAAGTACAGAGGGCATAGACATGAACATGCTTTTTAGATGTCTACATCTGTTTCAGTTTTACTTGTTGTGAAAGTGAAAAGTGAAAGTCAGTCCCATTGGTCATAGTGATCACAGTACATCACAGCACACAGTGCACAGAATGAAATTCAACCTCTGCTTTTAAGCCATCACACTCGTGAGCAGGGGGCAGACATAACAGCAGCGCCCGGGAGGGGCCTGTCTCTTGGCACGCACACACACACACACACAAAAGCCCTGGAAAACCCACAAGCAATAAAAAGTGTCATCGTCATGAGAAGCGGGTGCAGTCATTATTTACTAGAGATGTGATACAGTGGGAGCCACTCCAACACATCTGTAGTAAATAATGACTGCATCCGCTTCTCATTACATTACATTACACTCAGCTGACACCCTTATCCAGAGCGACTTACAGATATTTACAGGGTTTCAGTTACAGTCCCTGGAGCAGTGTGGGGTTAGATGCCTTGCTCAAGGGCATCTCAACCATGGGTAGGGCGGGGTTCGAACTGGCAGCCTTCTGAGTGCAAGACCAACTCTCTAACCACTAGGCCACAGCTGCTTAATGACATGGTCGTCAGAGTACGAGTAAGTAGTGACCCCGTTATGAATTCCTGTTGCGTCAATAATCATGCTCATTCTGGGGCAGTCTTGGAGATCTGGAACTTATTCTCCTATTTGGACTGTGTGGCACAGGCCTCTGGTTTCAGTACTATTTATTAGTGCTGTTACGTGACTGATAGCACAAAAATGGATGGATGAATGAAAACATAAATGATCCATCTGTGTGTGGGTCCAACTATGTTTTATTTAGACGCTGGTCAGCACACAGTCAAAAGCCCATTGAAAATCCCAGACCTATTAAAAGTAATGCAGTTTTGTCTGAGTGCAAAGCTGACTCCATCTCTAGTAGGCTTCTTTTCCCAAGAGCACAGAGGTCAACGTCCTTTTTGACCATTCAGAAAAAGAGTCAAAAACCCCCAGCATGGCTATTTGAACCAGCGTAAGTGTCCCGTTATAATGTCCTTTTTAGTCAGTACTCCCGCTAACAAGGGCTCTCACTGGCTCTCCTGGGCATTCAGAACTTTTTATCTGTGTTTATTTGCATACCACAGCGGTTTGGTCATATGTTTCAGCACTGTTCATTTCTGCTGTTATTTGGCTTAAAGCACAACAATGGATAGATTGACAGACAAACAAACAAACAAAGAACAAAGAAGCGGCCTCTGTGTGTGTGGGTGTGTTCCTGTGTGTGTGTGTGCTGAACAGGCGAGTGTGTCTCGTGAGCACGGAGACGCGTGACAGCAGATGTGTGTAGAAGCCCTGTCCCCAAGCCAGCTCAGTCACCACACTCCCATACACACCACACATCACCATACACATTACCATACACACTACAGACCCCTTACACACACCCCACATCACCATACACACTACAGACCCCATACACACATCACCATACACATCACTATACACACTACAGACCCCATACACACACCACACATCACCATACACACTACAGACACCATACACACTACAGACCCCATACACACACCACCATTCACATCACCATACACACTACAGACCCCATATACACACCACCATTCACATCACCATACACAATACAGACCCCATATACACACCACCATTCACATCACCATACACAATACAGACCCCATATACACACCACCATTCACATCACCATACACACCACACATCACCATACACACACATCACCATACACACTACGCATCACCATACACATCATCATACACACTACAGACCCCCCGAGACCCAGAGGGCAAAACAGAGCAGGTAAACTACACCCCATCACACACACTATAGACCCCATACACACACCACACATCACCATACACATCCCACATCACCATACACACTACAGACCCTATACACACATGCCACATCACCATACATAATACAAACCCCATACACACCCCACACATCACCATACACACTACCAGTGTTGGGGTCTTTACTCAAAAAAAGTAATGCATTACACATTACTCGCTACTGTTAAAAAATGTAATGCATTACATTACTTCTTTACTGAGTATGGAAAGTAACTCCTTACATTACTTTGCGTTACTCATTGCCTTGAGCAAAACACATACATTCATATCAACTAACAAGATGTATGACAAGTAGTTCTTTCATGCCATAACAGGCTACACCACAAAGCTCTATAGAGCACTGCACAGGGTCACATCAGTATTGCACTACTGGCAGGCTTATGTCGTAAAAAAAAACAAGCCACAAGTCTAAAACAGGTTAACTTGATAACAGCACTCACCAATAGATAATAATTGTAATAGAATTAATAAAATAGCATGCAGAGACTGGCATATAAGTTACTACAGCATAAATCCCTTAACAAACTACACCATTTAAATAAAACTTGTTACTAAATAAAATAACTCTGGACATCTAACCACATTAGATGATATCAGGGTAAACACGTTTCATAGCAGTTGCTGTCTAGGGCCAAGGCACTTTGTTAAATCATTGGGGGTGGTCCCCACTAAAACCATGATCATATTGCATGAGAAGTCTTTCAAATCTTTAATCGGACAACCGATTTCTATTAGGCACGAGACCGTCTTGTAGCCTCTTGACTGGCGCCCTAGATGGGGTAGCTGTGTATACTTTTTATATGAGGGAAACAATTAAGGATTTCGATGTGTGAAAGTGACTTCACATACTCTGTTGCTTTTGTGACAAAGTTGAAAGGAGCTGTATCTCTCTCATTCTCATCAAAAGCAAACATCTCCTTCTCTGCTGTATGGCGGCAGGTTTCTAATTCTGCTGCGCAACCGGCCCCACATCGCGGTGCAAAACACAACACAATTCCTCACTGCTTCTCTCTTTCCCTCTTCCCTAAGCCAATTTACTTTAACGTCGGCAATGTCTCTCAACATATTAAAAACAATCAGCATATCTCCCGAACGTTGTGGTAGTCCGCTTAGCCTTTTCCCTGAATTTAACAATCACCGACAGTTGCGTGTGGACATGTCTCGCGACTATATTATGCAAGCGTGCACCTGAGGATTTTGGGGGAGGATCAGGGAATTCGTCTCAGATATCTGTGGTCAGACTTTCCACTGGGGAAGTTCAGTAATCAGATATGCACCACTAGTAACTGTAGTGTGATTAATGAATTTACAACAGTAACGCGTTACACTATTACGTTACCGACAAAAGTAATGTGAGTACAGTAACACGTTACTTAGTAACACGTTACACCCATCTCTGCACACTACAGACCCCATACCCACACCACCATACACACTACAGACCTCATACACACACCACACATCACCATACACACTACAGACCTCATACACACACCACACATCACCATACACACTACAGACCCCATACACACACCACAGACCCCATACACACACCACATATCACCATGCACACTACAGACCTCATACACACACCACACATCACCATACACACTACAGACCCCATACACACACCACACATCACCATACACACTACAGACCCCATACACACACCACCACACACATCACCATACACACTACAGACCCCATATACACACCACCATTCACATCACCATACACAATACAGACCCCATATACACACCACCATTCACATCACCATACACAATACAGACCCCATACACACACCACCATTCACATCACCATACACACCACACATCACCATACACACACATCACCATACACACTACAGACCCCAACACACATCACACACCGCCACACACACTACAGACACCAACACACATCACACACCTCAATACACCCTACAGACCCCCCTGACACCACATCACACACCTCAATACACCCTACATACCCCCCTGACACCACATCACACACCTCAATACACCCTACAGACCCCCCTGACACCGAGACCCCAACACACATCACACACCGCCATACACACTACAGACACCATCACACACCTCAAAACACACTGGAGCCCCTCCTGAGACCCAAATGACCACACACAGCAGATACAATTATTTGGATTGTATATTTACATGTCATTTATATAAAAATGTAAAATAATCGACCTTGTATATATAGCTAATATATTTATTAACATTAACTTTATAACTGCCCTCTATCCAGCATGTCAAAGACATGATCACTGCTTTTAAGCATATCAATCACAATAGTGAGAGAAAAATAAACATTTTAAATATAGTGTGCATACTTTAACAATGATCAGTACACCTCTGTCCTACTTCTCTTGCCAGTCAGTCAGGTTCTGCAATTTGCATTTGTCTTCATTCACACAGGTAGTACCTTCACAACTGTGTCATCAGCACTATACAGTTGTCCAGTGTTAACTTCAATCACTAAACACCATACATATGTAATAACAATCATACAACATAGCACATTATGTAATACAACAGCAATAACACAGTCGCTGGGAGCAGCATCTTCACTGGCTTTAGCAATGCCTCTGGTCCACATACTACAGAGGGCTACTCAAGGCACCATTAAATGTGACCCCATCTGGCACAATGAGGCCGAGTCTGAAGTAAATCCTAATTTTATGGTACAGACCAATTTTGGTAGAAAACCTTAAAGATATCACATTTTGTTTTGATTTATTTGCTCTTTTATAGAACAGAAGGTTTTCAAAAACATCTCCCCATCTTTTCATTGTCAAGATAATTATGTTAAGGTTACAAATTGGCTATCTGAAGTTTAATTGCACCATTGAAATTTACTGAAAAGTCCAAAATAAATGTAATCTTCTCATCTTGAATTTTAAAAAGATAGTGGGAGGTCAAAAATGAAACTACTATATCTTGATATAACTGTCAAAGGCTTGTCTCTGAGCAAAAAATCATTTTAAAAAGTATCGTGTTCTCTATCGTTTACTGCTACCAAAATCTCATTTTTGAATTTTGGGTCACTGGGACTCATTTTGCCAGATCTGGTCACAAATATAGTTTCATCCACACACATACTCACTGACTTTATTCTTGCCAATCTGAGAACATCAACAATGAAGCCAATCATGACTCAGCTTATTAAATATGAAATCAAGTTTGCCTCCAACTTTGTTGAAATGAAACCAATATGAATAGGTAGGACCATAAAGACAGTGTAACTGGTTTCATCTCAACCACTGGGAGACACAGGACGCAAGTATTTAGGATTCTTGTCATATTTAGCTGTTTCTGTGCTAGACTAGGGCTACAATGTGCTAGAGACAGTGCTATGCCTACATGGCAACCCACTTTTACCCGCTTCTTACACTGAAACGACACTTCCTGTTACCCAGCATGCTTCATAATGCCTTTGCAACCATGACAAGAGTTTGGGTTAACTCTCCTAACTTAAATTCAATCCATTCCTTAATGACACTCAACAGGGATGGAAAAACTGAGTGATATATCAATACTGGTTCCCTATTCAATTTTAATATATATTATATTTAATGTCTAATACCCAACAATGTCTGAAACTATAAATATATAGTTTTACTTTCTGTTGTATAATTTAGTGGAGACTGGAAGAGAGACCGCCTACAGAACAACTTTAGGCCCTTTGAGCTGCTTCAGTCATACACACACACACACACACACACACACACACACACACACACACACACACACACACACACACACACACACACACACACACACACACACACACACACACACACACACCTCAAGCATCTCTGATAGTTCTCCATCTCTGATTGTCCTGTCATGTCTGTGGTCAGTCAGAGAGCGTTGCTGCTGGTCACAGCAAGTGGGTCTGAGTATCTGCGAGATACAGAGGGGGAGGGATGACCAATGCTCCACGAGGCCATGACGAGCCCCTCAGATAAAGACATGCCCTTGCTGTCTGGCCAGAAACATACTGTACATGCAGCAATTTGTAAGATTAGTAGCAGATGTTTGCCACAGGTCTGTCAGATGTTCATGAAATGCTTTTAAAACAATTAATGAGACATCTTTTTTGGGATGTCTGTCAGATGTTTGTGAAACTTTTTTGTCTGTAAGATGTTTGTGAGACGTCTCGGAGATGTTTGTGAGAAACCTGTTGGATGATTGTGAGTGGCCTTTAAGATGTTTGCGAGACGTCTGTAAGATGTTTGTGAAACATCTGTAAGAAATTTGCGAGATGTTTGTGAGATGTCTTTAAGATGTTTGTGAAATGTCTGAAAGATGTTTGTGAAATGTTTGTAAGATGTTTGCGAGACGTTTGTGAGGCGTTCTCAGGACCAGGCCACAGAGAGCATCTCCTGCACATCCAGCATCTTCTCCCGAGGTTTCCCCTGAGCCTCTCCTCTTTTCATCTCCTCGCTGTTTATCTTCTCCCAATCACTGAAGGAGACTGGCTGCACTCCTGCAGCACACACACACACATACACACACACACAAACACACAAACACACACATGACATCACAGCTCCTTTACCAGAAGGACATTCCCAACTCTTCCCTTTTAGATAAACTGTGGTTCCACCCAACTTTATAACACTATAGTATGCCACTTTATCATATTGTGCATTGCTCTTGCAATAAAGCTTCACCTCTGTAATACCCTGTTTGTCTGAACGTTTGCATGAAGTGAAACAATGTGAAAGCAGCTGTTGCTTCCCCTCATTTCCTGTCATTCTCTGCACTGTCTTTTTTTGGCAGTTTAAAAAAAGACTAAGATTTGAAATACGATTGTTAACAGACCCATGGGCCACATTATTGCAGTGTGCCGTGTCAGGAAAAGTCCCTGTATGCCCCGGCTCTGGCTGCTGTACCTCTCTTCTCCAGCAGGGGCGCAATGCCCTGCAGTCCTGGCTTGGCCTCAGTGAGGTCGACAGCTCCGGAGTCAAGATCCTGCAGCACCACCCGCCCTGTGTCAAAGCTGTTGTTCATGGTAGTTGCTATGACGCCAGTGGGGCCTGTCTTCACCCAGCCGCTGCAGTAAAGACCTGTCAAAACAAACGGAACCCACCGGAACACCGGAACCAATCAGTGCCCCACAGGATCGCACAGCAGCATGGAACCCAGCAAAGCCACATGATGCGCAAAGGAATCTGAAATGACCTCTCGAACTTAGTCAGGGTTCAAGGTTCACAGTCAGCCAAAGCAACACTGCTGAAGAAGCTTAGGAAGAAAAGCATTATGGGCATATCGTGCTACTGAGTAGACATCACCACAAAAATGTAGCCCTTCAACGCACCAAGAGTCACCTTTTATGTTAATTCCACCTCATTGCTTTAAGTAATTAAGTATGCTTCAAAACTAAACCTTCGGAACATATTTGTGTTACTGATTGCCCTTGTTTTAGGTTCTTTCCTAAACCTAGATATTACTTCCTGAAAACAGTATGTACAGACTGAAACATCAACATTGATATGTGACACACAGAAGTGTTAACATAGACTGCATATGCTGTACACTACTGGTGGTTAGTCACATCCCTGTCACTGCATATGCTGTACACTATGGGGGTTGGTCACATCCCTGTCACTGCATATGCTGTACACTATGGGGGTTGGTCACATCCCTGTCACTGCATATGCTGTACACTATGGGGGTTGGTCACATCCCTGTCACTGCATATGCTGTACACTATGGGGGTTGGTCACATCCCTGTCACTGCATATGCTGTACACTATGGGGGTTGGTCACATCCCTGTCACTGCATATGCTGTACACTATGGGGGTTGGTCACATCCCTGTTACTGCATATGCTGTACACTATGGGGGTTGGTCACATCCCTGTCACTGCATATGCTGTACACTATGGGGGTTGGTCACATCCCCTGTCACTGCAGAGCGCTCTGGGAAAAGTGCTATATAAATGCAATTGGTTGTTGTTTTGTTTTTTACCTGACCCACCTAACACCAAGGACAATTTAGGAAAATAAGTGATTCTCACCTTAACTTGTTCGCTTTTGAATTCTTGTCTGCTAATCCATAAAATCATTCAATCATCAACCAACCAATCAATGAGTGTTAGGATAGGCAAAGCTTAGGGTGCACATTAAGGTAGACACGACACAAACCATTGTCACACCTCATCCACCAGGGGGAGTGTTGGTTTACTTTTATTGCCTATAAAAGGGTAAGAGCCCTCAGAAAGGGGGGGTTTCCGGGTTCAGGTGTTTTTGACCGGAAGGCTTGAGGTTAGAGAGAGTGTGGCAGGCTCTCATCTTGCCGGCGTCTTTGGCCTTTCGTCTGGTGGACTGCTTTGCCTCTTCCTGCACCTATCTGAAGTTGGATAGCGTTTCCCTCTTCAGGGTTTAAACGGACTGCATCACATGCTTGGGCTGGTCGGCATAGGGCCAAGGTTTGGGCTCGCCGTCTTCAGAGGTAAGCCACGCTCTCCCCTGGTACACACACACACCCACACTAGCATCGAACATTACTGACTTTCACGTCGATTTGCACGCACTTAGGTTAGGAACCTCCACTGTATGCAGGTGTAGTAGTTTGTACCCTAGACAACTAGGCTTTTGGATCTTTCTTTTGGGCAACAGCGGAGTAACTTCCTAACAATGAGTACACCAACTAATCGACCTGTGTCACCTGTGTTGTCCTGGACGCGGCCCATGTTGTTGGGGACGATGGCCTTGCGGGGGTCAAAGGGCACGGCGGGATCGATTGGCAGGCTCTTGTAGCCAATGCTGCTGATGACGATGCCACAGGGCACCTCCTCCACCTCACCCGTAGGCACGGCACGCGCCCCCTCACCCGAACCCTGTGCACACAAGAACACCAAACATGGGTAAGCCCCCCTCCCCTTACCCCTGGACACACCAAAACACCAAATATGGGTAACGCCCCCTCCCCCGAACCCTGTGCACACCAAAACACCCAAATATGGTCAGGCCCCCTCCCCAAAACACCCAAATATGGCTAAGGCCCCCTCTCCAAAACACCCAAATAAGGGTCAGGACCCCTCCCCCAACCCCTGCACACACCAACACACCCAAATATGGGTAAGGCCCCCTCCCCAAAACCCCTAAATATGGGTAAGGCCCCGTCCCTCAAACCCTGCACACACCAGAGCACTGAAACATGCCAGGCTAGCTATTAGGAATTAAGTGCACAAGTGGAGATGAATGAAAATGCTTATGCATTACTTCCACCTGGTGTGCATGGCAAGCTCACTTTAAGCTGGTGTGTGTAACTTAGCTTGTCTGATACCCAGTGTGTGTTTCCTGTCTAAAATAGCTGGTGTGTGTGTAAATTGGCTTGTGTGATAGCCGCACTGAAATAATAAACAATCTTCCAAAAAAAAAAAAAATAATAAACCTGCAAGCAAACATTGCAACAATGTTACATCAGTTACTGGTAGGCAGAAGCCTCTCTAAAATAGCTGGTGTGTGTAGATCAGCTTTTGTGATAATGTGTGTGGCCTCTATGATAGCTGGTGTACTGTATGTAAATATGTTTTGTGATGGTGTGTGTCTGCGTGGGGTGTGTGTGTGTCTGGTGTGTGTGTGGGGTGTGTGTGCGTCTGGTGTGTGTGTGTGTGTGTGTGGTGTGTGTGTGTGTGGTGTGTGTGTGCTCTGACCTCCAGCCTGTTGAGGGCGAGTCGTATGGCGGCGGCACGGGTGCCGTCGGGGGTGGGCAGCACCTCCAGGGGGCCTCGCAGGAAGCGGAATCCCCACTTCCTGTCTCCCTGCCGCGCCCCCTGCTCCTGCAGAGCCTTCAGCATCAGCTCCGTCAGACGCTTCCTGGGCCGCGCCAGCTCTGCACACACACACACACACACACACACACACCGCACACACACAAGCAGGCAAATACACACACACACACACACACACACACACACACACACACACACACACACACACACACACACCGCACACACACAAGCAGGCAAATACACACACACACACACACACACACACACACACACACACACACACACACACACACACACACACACACACAAGCAGGCACACACACACGCAGACACACACATAAGCAGGCAAACACAAACACACACACACATAAGTAGGCAAACACACACACACACACAGACCCATGCACATGTAACGGATGCCAGCTAGCACAGCTCGGCGTGGAACGTTAGTAACGTTAAAAAAGATACACTGCTGACTGAGCTAATAGCCTGACACACACACACACATACACACACACACAGTCAAAATAAGATGCTTGTAGGGGCCTTGTAAAGAACATTTGAGCTGGATTAAAAATGAAAGAAAATGCAATGTACTGTCCACTGCACTTCAGTACCCAGGACCATTTGCAGAAGCAAAGGAGATTTCATCTTTATGATTTAACTTTTATTTTTGCTCAAGTTTTAAAAGAAGCAACAAAACAACTACATATAAATCTGGACAGTAATTATTTAATGGGTGACTACATAAGATATTAACAAAATTAACAAATAGGATGTTTTTAAATTGCCTGCTACATGAAGCAATTTGACCACATGCTGCCCAAACCACAACATTCTTGACTACACAATGACAAGCTCTTGTACATCATACAGCTTAAACTGGTGCTTTCATGGCATTACATCAGACAAACACAAAAAAGAAACAAACAATTAAAAAATCACACACATACAGCCCAGAATGAGGTTGCGCATTATAGCAGGGTGGGTTGTTTACAACGGAAAAAGGCCTAAGGATGTTTTCACACTGCAGAAAAAAACACATGCAGAAAAAGAAAAACAAAACAGGTGACACTGAACTGACAGCATCTTATTCACCCACTGTGACCTCAAGATTATCATAAAACATTTACACCCACTCACACAAACTAGCCGTATTACACGTAATACATGTACACCCACTCACCCAAACTAACCGTATTATATGTAATACATGTACACCCACTCACCCAAACTAACTGTATTATACTTTTAAAAAATCACACCCATTGACAAACTGTATAATATGTTATGAACGTGTGAATGCCTACACAAACTGCATTAATCAAAAAGAGGTTCACCCACTAATGACCGTTTCTCGTCAGGCCCTGGAGTGTGTGAAAGGGGAGTGAATATGTGTGTGTGTGTGTGTGTGTGTGTGTGTGCGCGTGCGTGCGGCTCTGTTGGTTAGGCCCTGGAGTGTGTGAAAGGGGAGTGAATGTGTGTGTGTGTGGCTCCGTTGGTTAGGCCCTAGAGCGTGTGTAAGGAGTGTGTAGAGTGTCACAACATTGAACTACGCGAAGCAAACGAGCCTGGTTGCCATGGGAACGCACAAGCGAACCTCCCAACATAAGCTTGCTTGCATTTCGAAGGCTAGGGCAGGCTCTGCCTGACTGTGCTTGTCCTCAGCATTGATTTTCAATGCTGTGAATTTTGAAGGCTGCACATGCGTATTTCATAATTTATGTCAAAGTTTATGTCAAAGTGTATGGGGGAGCACAGGCACTGCTTATTGCCAAATATGGCCAAGCCATACCAAGAAAGGCTCTGCTTATCGCGGTAGTGCGAGCCAATCACAGCTGCAACGATGCAAAATTGTTACAATGTCAGATAGCGCCTTTTGGTATCGGAAGCACCATACTAGAGATAGAGCATTTGATGATAAATTGATTAAAAATGGTGTGTATATAAGATAAAATGTCACATTAAATTGCATGTTTTTCAAGAAAAAAGTTTGTATTTTGTTCACATTCCCCTTTTAAACATGCAGCTGAATTTATCAATATTAACTGATTTGTGTAGGATAGGTATACTGGCATACATATTGTTTTAAATGTGAAGTTTTGTTAGAATGGCCCTGTAGCTCAGAATGAGAATAATTATATTGTGTAATTATTAAGTAGGAGTATTATTATGAAAATATATGAATATTTCTGAGTGTACGGATGAAATTTACATGTGTGAATTGCCACTGCCTACCCTGCCACAGACTTCACCGCACGCCACTGGTGGGAGTGTACACAAATGATGAAATGCTTAATGCGTAACATTTGCTTCTCTTTGTTTGTGCACGCCTGTGTGTGTGTGTGTGCGTGTGTGCGTGTTTGTGTACACAGATGATAAATATCTTATGCTTCCCTCCCTCTCTGCAGTAACATTCGTTTCTCTTTGTTTAGCTTGGCCCTCCGCTCGTGTGTGTGTGTGTGTGTGTGTGTGTGTGTGTGTGTGTGTGTGTGTGTGTGTGTGTGTGTATGTGTATGTGTGTGTATGTGTGTCGCAGCCCTCCGCTCAACCCACATGTGGCACAAAAGTCTCTACATGAATATGTGTGCATGTGTGTGTGTGTGTGCGCGTGTATGCGTGGGTGTCAGGGTGGATGGGTATGTGTGTGTGTGTATTAGGGGTGTGCTAAAATCTCGATACGGCGATATCTCATATTATTTACTATTGCGATTGATTCTTGATGTGCTCTCGGCAAGTATCGATCTTTCATGTTTGTGTTATGGCTGCATTCATCATTCCTTGGTGAGATGCTTCTTTGGAGGTAGATAGGGGGCACGCGCTTTGCGAGATTGGCTGTAGAGCTGCGGTAGAAGAAGTAAACGCAGACCCGAAAATGGCGGAGCAAAATGAAGAGAGTTATTCTTAGTTAATGGACGTGCCAGCAACATTTAAATCCAAAGTATGGGCTCACTTCGAACTTTACAGCAGTGCTGATGGAACAAAGCTAGATAAGGACTATGCAATTGCTGTTTACATGTGTAAAGGACTCCGTCCGTACAGCCAGCGCATCTGTTCCCTCTCCTCTCAAAGCTGGCTCAGAGACATTTGTGTGATCCTGGGACCTGGGATCCTGTAGCAGCTGAGAGGGTCTTCTCCACTGCAAGGGATATCATCAGTGCTCAAAGAAACTCACTCACACCTGAACATGCTGACCAAATTCTCTTTCTCAAGAAAAATATGAACTTATAAATCACACGCATGTAGCTGTTTTCTACTTTGTTTTGAAAGATTATAGATGATGCACTTTATGTTAGGCACATTTAGATTTATTTTACCTGATATATTTATTTTTATTTGATGGTTTATGTTCCTAAAAAAAGTGATGTGCATGGTAGAGCTTGATTCTATTTCGGTTCCAACTTCTTTAGGAGATTGCAGTTGTTTACTGCAATTTTGCACCATATTTTGCACTAAAAGTGCAATTTTCTTTATTCTTTTCTTATCAAGAACATTATAAAATTGTTTACACATATCTCAAATAGATATTTTAAGCAGTAGCTCAGTGGTGGCTAGCTCAGTGGTTTTGTTTTACATTAGTTAAACTGAGATAAACTGAGATGCTTGGCTGCAACTTACCATACCTAGTCTTTTGCCTGAGAGATTTGTGTTGTTTACAATAATCTTGCACCAAATGGTGTGAGTTTTGTCCATGTTCATAAAGGACAATCCTAGAATTGTTTACAGTCAGTTTCACAGCCATACTGAACCCAGTGGTGTCACTGTTTGTGAGAGACTGTAGCTTTGCATTCAGTATCTATAACTGTTATTTGGTGCAACTAATAAGATACACCTTTATTTTTGTGTTTTATCTATAAAATAAATGTGGATGATTTTTCCTTAAAAAACATTATTTTCTTTCTTAAAACATGACAGCTATATCGTGAGTTATTGTAGTCAATATATCAATTATCGCAGTATCGCCATATCGCAATATTATCGGTATCGTGAGCCATGTACTGTATTGTATCGTGAGGTACCCAGTGAGGTACCCAGCCCTAGTGTGTATGACTCGTGTGTGTGTGTGTGTGTGTGTGTGTGTGTGTGTGTGTGTGTGTGTGTGTGTATGGGAGCTGAATTCAGCGATCTGAACAGCAGCTGAAAGCTGCAGCCAGATTCTGCGAGTTGTACAGGAAAAGTCCCTGCCGTGACAGTGAGTGTGGGAACTGGCGGCTCTCCCACAGAAAGTGACTGCTGTCAGCGATCAATGGAAAATAACTCAGCCCACTCAAATATTTCTGCCTCCTCCAGGCTTGTGTGTATATGTGTGTGTGTGTGTGTGTGTGTGTGTGTGTGTGTGTGTGTGTGTGTGTGTGTGTGTGTGTGTTACCTAGGAGCTGTATTGCATCAGCGCTCTTCGAACAGCTCTACAATCCTGTAGCCTGAAGCCAAGGCTAGAGATTTGGCCTCACAGTACACGGTTAGACATGAAAGAGCTGTTGGCACAGGATTTTTCCACTGGAGAAAGGTTGTGTGTGTGTGTGTGTAACCAACAGTATTTAAGAGTTCCCACTATAAGGACAGAGGTGAAAACACAGTGCCTCAGCTCCAGGTGTGGACCTGTGAGGAGCTGCTCTGGCCCAATTACTCCCCCCCCAGTAGGCCACAGGAAGGCATTTAGGAGCAGGCAGAACATAGGGCGAGTAGGCCAAGACTGCCAAACACCGCTATCAGCCAAACACACCACACCGCTATCAGCCAAACACACCGCTACCAGTCAAACACACCACACCGCTATTGAAGGTATTTCAGTAATAATAATAATCTTGTACAGTGGTCCCTTGCTATAACGCGGTTCATCTTTCGCGACCTCGCTGTTTTGCGGATTTTTTTTGTGCATGCTTTTTTTTTTTTACAGCGTATTGTGTTCTGCGCCCTGATTAGCTAAGGGACTGTAGAACATTGTCAATTAATCTCCTGTACAGTACAGAATGCGCTCAGCTTTTTAAATTTACATAAATCTTCAATCGCTAGCTGTGTGACTCTGAAGTGCTGTATGTTTGCAAGTTTGAACTTTGAAAGTAGAAGAGAGAGAAATGTGAGAAAATGTCAATGCCTGTCTGTGAAAAATGTATAAAGTGTATAGTGAGGGGTTTTACAGCCTTAAAACATTTATAATAATTGTAAAAAATAAAGCTGACTACTTTGCGGATTTCGCCTATCGCGGGTTATTTTTACAACGTAACTCCTGTGAATACTGAGGGACCACTGTACTGTATATAACATTTTAATGTTAACACATTTTATTATTATTTTAAATTCCTTGGTTGTTTTTGGAACTCTTCTTATTAAGCTCTGCCGATATCTTTGTCTGTGTGAGATATGAGGTGTGAAGAGATGTTGATTTTGCATTGTATTGCTCAAGCCACGTGGTCATCTCAGGGGTTTAGGAAGTCTACTGATCAACATACAGACAAGGTTTCAGCACCTTTTTGCTCTAATTAGGAAGAGACCAAATTGTAACAAAGACCATTGCATATTCATTTTAGGTGTAGTAACCCTGGGTCTACATTTTTTAAGTTTAGAATAACCATTCAGTCAGTCTTGTCTAATCTTGTCTTGTCCTTCTGTGTTAGTCTTGTCCAGTGTTTTGTCCTGTGTCTTGTGTTTTCCAGTGTCTTGTCTTAGTCTAGTCTTGTCTCGTCCTGTGTCTTGTGTTGTGCTGTCCTTATTCTTAAGAATAAACCTTGTTCCTGATTTCCAACCACTAGGCTGACCGAGTCTCAAAACTTACCAAAAGTAATTTATTTACTTTTACTATCAGCCAAACACAGCACACTGCTATCAGCCAAACACAGCACACCGCTATCAGCCACACACAGCACACTGCTATCAGCCAAACACAGCACACTGCTATCAGCCACACACAGCACACCGCTATCAGCCACACACAGCACACTGCTATCAGCCAAACACAGCACACTGCTATCAGCCACACACAGCACACCGCTATCAGCCACACACAGCACACTGCTATCAGCCACACACAGCACACTGCTATCATCCAAACAAGACAAATGGCAGGAGTAGCCATGCATTCTGCTTCCTGGCTAGAGCCCTGTCCACTACAGAAAGAGAGTGTGTGTTTGTGGGTGAGTAGCTGTGTGTGTGTGTTTGTTTGTGTGTGGGTGTGTGACATGACGTCAGAGTTGCAGCTGCATGTGTTAAATTGTAAATTCAATGACCCCACCTTCATAGATAAAAACAGACTGTCTGCATTAAGCTTCTACAAAATTCCAGGGTTTTCCAGACTGTCTGTTTCCTGTTAGTGCTAGTAGGCTCAGGGGTTTGTGTGTGTGTGTGTGTGTGTGTGTGTGTGTGTGTGTGTGTGTGTGTGTGTTTCTGGGGGTCTAGGCCCCTTCACATCAGAGTTAGTGCTAGTAGGCTAAGAGGTATGTGTGTGTGTGTGTGCGTGATGGGATCAAGCCTACCACTCGCACACGAGAGTTTAAACCGGCGAAATTATTCTAAGCACTAATCACTAAGCAAACAACTATCTCTGCAAAGGCGCAGAAGGCTTCATAAGAGGTGGCATGTTTAATTGCGCAGGCAAAAGAGCCACACACGGTTGGGGAAACTTTAACTTTAAAACCAGCAGCAATAGCGATGAGTCGGATTATGCACGAGCATAAACTGGCTGCGGAGCTGGAACAAGTCCCGCTGTCTAGGACTGTCTCCCGCCGCATCTCCAAATTTAAACCTAATTAAACATATCTTTATATGCATACATAACTTTACAACTGTTCCATGTTACTTTTCTTGTTTGTAATATGTCCGTATATGCTCAGCATTTTATATAAGTTATGATGGGGTGTTGCCTATTTGTTTGCCCGTGAGTTTGGTAATAAATTACACTAGTTTAGAGATTGTGTTCAGTTTTGTTTTTGCTCCACTGCCTTGCGTGTGTAAAACAGCCACATTATGAAAAAAGGGAGGGAGAAAGAGCACGATAGAGAGCGAGAACGCGCGCGTGTGACAGAGAATGGTTGCGGGTCGTCAGCAGCCTAAAACTGGGGTTCGCGGTCTGAAAGGTTTGGGAACCCCTGCCTTAGATAAAGGACACACATCACACATCACACACACACACACACACACACATCACACACACACACACACACACACACACACACACACACACACACACACACACACACATATAGTCACTCAAACACACAAAAGATATCAGCTACCTAAATCTTTATGGGTGTGCATATGTACACATGAGCTGCATTACCTGACAAAGACTGGAGATGCAGGCATGCACACACACACACTCGTAAAAGCATGTGTACACACGCGCGTAAAAGCATGTGCACACACCCACACACGCGTGCACACGCATATACACTCGCACACACACACATGTACATACATACATACATACGCACGCACACACACACACACACACCTGCCCTATGATCTGGCCCCTGGTAATGAGAGGAAGTCAGACATGCCTTCTCAGAAATGACAAACTACTTCCTAAGCCTGCTGGAGTCTTCAAGTTGGCTCAGACACATACACAATCATTCAGTGAAATTATACCGAACACACACACACACACATACATACACACAGACACACACACAGAAAGACAGACACACACACCCTCACCTTTTAGGGCCTCCTGTACCCCATGGAAGTCCTCTGTTAACAGGTCAGGCTGTGTCCCGGGCAGGTTTACCATCTCACGCAGCTCCTACCAACACCAGTACCAACACTATTTATACTTCTTCTCATCTCATCGTAACACACACACACCATACACACAAACACATACACATACACACACACACACACACACACACACACACTCCTCATCTCATATCAACTCCTCGCAACACACACACACACACACACACACACACACACACACACACACACACACACACACACACACACACACACACACACACACACACACACACACACACACACACAACTCATCACATCTCTGGATGTTCCAACAAGACAATGACCCAAAGCATACATCAAATTTAGATACCAAAACCAAGTTCCTGGAGTGGCCAGCACAGAACCGAGACCTTAATCCTATTGAGAATCTATGGAGGGTGCTCAAAGTGAATGACCATGCTCGGAAACCATGCAATTTGGACCTGCTGTAACAATTTGCAATGGAAGAATAGGCCAAAATCCATCAGGAGAGCTGTGCCAACCTAGTAAAGAAGGTTGTTGTCGGTTATGGCTCAGAAAGGGTAAACTATTGACTCCTAATGGCCAGGGGGCTAATCATTTTGAACATGTCTTTTTTGCCCTTTCTTGTTTTAACTCAGTGTATCACAAAATCACTTAGTGGACATTTTGTCTTTGTTGTTTTGGAAACAAATACACTATCAACACTTGTTTCCATGGGGAAATTTTGTGTAATTTCATAAGGGGGACAAATTATTTCGATTGCAACTGTATATTGTGTGTGTGTGTGTGTGTGTGTGTGTGTGTGAGAGCCCTTCTTGCCTTGGTGGTGTAGGCCACCTGATATATACATCTAGGCACTAGGCACTTCCAGCCACATCTTTGGCCTGTGCCTACCTCCATTCATATCGCCATTCGCCACAGGGCTTTTTTGGGGGTAATGGGGGGAATGGGGTAGGGGTGGGTGGAGCAAGGGGCTTGCGCAGAGAGAGTTTAAGGTGAGGGTGTGGGTGCGCAGGCCTCACTCCCTCCATCTTCGCTCTATCAGAGAAGCTTCCGGTGGCACGAGAAACTCACGACAACCTTCACTCTGGTTCGAGCTGCAGGGCCCTGCCGGTGGTCCGGTCTGCTGTACGCTGTCCGCGTATTGCCTGTCCCCGACTGCAGATTTGTGTTCAGGGTTTACTCCCCTAGCCATCGTACCTCTCAGGGTTTACCCACGTGGCAGTGGGGCAGCGGTTGGTGCGAGCACCTCTGGGGACCGCTGTAGCTCCGAGATCTCCCACTAATTCAGCCAGTTATCATGGGCTGCCACGAGGAGGCATAATGAGAGTCTTGGTGAGGGAGAGGCTATGTACTGACCACAGAAGACTTACAGACTGCTTCCTGGACCCCATCTGGGGCGTAAGGAGGGAAATTGCAGGCTCGCTTAGCAAACTGCACTAGACGCATCACCACATCCTGCTGATAACTCAACCATGCACACAGGCGGCAGTGGAGTGACGGTCGTTGTGTTTGCGGGATGGGGCAGCGCAACACCTCGGCTGCTTTCACTGTGTCTGAGCAGCTCCACACCGCTCACCCCTGATGAGGAAGGACCTGGAAAAGGTGGTCTAAAAATTGTCTGCTCCTCCAAACTCTGGATGGCTAGCCGCAGCCATCAGAGCATCCCCCACTGCGGTCGAAAAAAACAGAAAAAATAGACACCTGCACATCGCTACATGGAATGTTCGCACCCTTCTGGACATGCCTGAACCAACCAACAGGCCTCATCGTAGGACAGCACTTGTAGGCCTTAAGCTTGCAAGATACAACATTGATATCGCAGCACTCAGTGAGACCAGGCAATATATACACACAATATAATATATATATATATATATATAGTATGTGTGTGTGTCTGGTGTGTGGTGCCCTTCTTGCCTTGATGGTGCAGGCCACCTGCATAGGGCCGCGGCGACCCACGATGAGAACCCTTCGCACCTGACTCCCCGCCAGGGCATCCAGAGCCACCTGGGTAATATCAGTCGTCTGCAATAACAAAATACACACACACACCACACACACATACAAAGACACACACAGACACACACAGACATAGACACACACATAGACACCAGAAAAAGATAAGTACAATTATGTCAGTGTCAGATAAGTACAATTACACTTCATCAGACGCCATGGAAATAAACACACACACACACACACGCACACACACTGCGCTGTCCCATGGTGTTTTGCTGACAACAGGGACACATGCGGAGACTTGTTCAAGTGACATCACGAGACTGAAAAATATGTCTACGTGCCTAGACAAAATGTGTCTGTGTGACATCACCAGACTGAAAAATATGTCTACATGCCTAGATGAAATGTGTCTGTATGCTAAGGCAGACAGACAAAGACACACACCTTATCTGCACCTGGTACTGGACTTGGAAGGGGGCAGAGACAGGCCATGTCTCCATGTAGTGTTAGGACCGGTGTGTGTGTGTGTGTGTGTGTGTGTGTGTGTGTGTGTGCGTGTGCGTGTGTATGTGTGTGTGCATATGCGTGTGTGTTGTGTTGTGTTGTGTTGTGTATGTGTGTGTGTGTGTGTGTGTGTGTGCATGTGTCCGTGTGTTTGTGTGTTTGTGTGCGTGCGCACGTTGGTGCTAGGCTGAATAAACAGGAGTGACACAGGCAGACTAAGAAACATGTCTGCATACAGAGGCTGAGACGGGCCCTGTCTACATCTGGTGAGAGGTTCTGAGAGGGGGCAGGGAGACTGGAGACTGGCCCTGTCTACATCTTGTGTTAGGAGCGGTGTGTGTGTGTGTGTGTGTGTGTGTGTCTACATCTGGTCAGGGGATCTGAGAGAGGGCCCTGTGTAGGAATGGGGGGAGGTTGGGGGTCAGGCTCAACATGGGCCTTGTCTGCTAACCAAGCTAGTGCAGACTAGTGCTTCCCATAGACAGTAGAAGAGAATGGACTGAGGGATGGCGTCGTTTTCAATGGGAGCCGTTGAAGCACGATTTTGAGATTTTTAATTGGTCACAAGGCAACTGCGCAAGCGCGGGGTGACGTACGGTCACGTCGGCCAGCGAACCCAAATACTATAAAATGAGTGGTAGATGCTGAATCACAAATCATACAGCGTACGATAATTTTCTTAATAAGTATTCTTCTACCGTTATAGTTGCAATCACTTAGTGGAATGGGGGGCTAATATTGTATGTGGGGACTTGATTCTTCGTCAACTAACTTTGGTTCCAGGTAGTCTTGCAAGCCAGCATGTCAAGGGAGCTAGCTAGTTAGCATGTAAACTACAAGCAACTACAAACAAATACCAAGTTCTACGCTTATTTTTCGGGAAATAGTGATGTATGTTTCCCCAACATGAATAGAAAAGTAAACGAGCATGACTGTGGCTACAGCTTGTTATCCAACCAGTACGGTAAATTTTCTCCTGTGCGACAGAAACTCACTAGCCGTCGCATGATTTATGGCGTCATTTTTAGCATAATTTCAGATAAACGTTTCTTACAAGGCAATAACATGACAGATTTCTGATCGAAGCAAATATGTTTTGCTGTGCCCTCTCCGGTTTACAACAATGGCAATATCAAGGTACGGATGGCTTCTCATGTAAAGTTGTTTGATTTCAAAGTGACGCTAAAATGAATGGAAGTCAACGGAATGCTACATGCTATTGGTCATTTTCCGGGTTGAGATTTCCCCATGGGTGCTTCAACTTCCGGATATATTCCTACCCCCTTGGTGCTTCCGCTCAATTTCATTTACCTCCAGTTAGGAAGTGTAGCATAACTTTCGGTTCGGGTCCATCTCTGAATGTGTACGGGCCAATCAGCAAACACAGGGAGGACTGAAAATGATGCCGTTGAACTCAAGCGCTCAAGCTTGAGTTTCTGGTGTGGTTCAAGCAGCACTGGCTATACATTCTGTGTTGCCAACTATTCCCGAAATTGAGGATTTAAAGCCAGAACAAGAAAAATATTTGAGGAACTCTATCGAGGGGAAAGACGTCTTTGGCCTACTTCCTATGGGCTTTGGTAAAAAGATTAATTTACCAAGCAGTAGCGATTGGTTGAAGCAGAGAGTATTTGCCCACTGTGGAGCGAATGAATGCCAATGCAAAGGTTTCAGACGCTCTGGTAAAATTATGTGAAAGCTGCTGATGCTTGAGGCTACTTTAGACTAGATTCCAATCAGATATCGGTGGGTGCGTAGATTGCAAGCAACTTCAACGGAAGTTTGTAATAAATCTGTCCATACCTGCACATACTAAGACTAGTAATTTCATTTCATGACTCTTTCCGAAAGCAACTTGAAATGTGTCAACATCTAGGTGTGAAAAGTGTCTTTCACAATAGCGATCTTAGTGATGATTCCATTGCATTACATTTTCTACACATAGAAGGTATTTTCTGAAGATTTTCTTGCACACTTCCTTTTGCCAGGTGCGTCGGAGGAGAGCCACAAGGTCACCTAAGTCACAGAAAAAACTCCGGCACACTGGCCTCATATGCAGAGTTTAATTGCAACGTGTCGGTGTACCGACCACCATCAGGCAACTTTACCCATTTTTAAAAATTGCCTGATGATGGTCAGTAGACCGAAACGTTGCAATTAAACACTGGACATACAAGGAAAATTGTGTTTACATACTCAGACATCAACAAAGACTAGTCAAAAAAAGACATATTGAATCATGGGCTGAACTCGTGCAGTCAGAGATGAGAGATGAGTTCGTTTCTTGTAAGCCACACAGTTTCAGGAATGCAATACAAACTTCAAAAGCTACAGGCTCAAAAACACTCTGACTCTTCATCACTAATCTTTTTTGTAAAGAACGCAGCAATTTGAACTTTTTTTTGAAAGGACATATCTAAGATGGCATTTGGAATTTTTTTCATGAAATTAAAGGAGCCACACATTTAATTCAAACAAATGAATAATTAATACATGACTTATAATTAACTACCTAATTAGTAAGTAATGACAATTAAACACACTCACCTTCAACATGTCCAGTGGCGCCAGCAGTATCCTAGCGACATCCAGGGCCACGTTCCCCTGCCCCAGGATCACGGCGGTGTCATGGCTAAGGTCCGGCCGCAGCTGGGGGAGGACACACACACATTCACAAAGAGTTTACATTTACTGGGAGCACACTGGTGTCGTAGACTTTGCCGTTTCTGTTTTTTGACTTTGCTTTTTGGTCCAGCACCCAGACTACTTGAGGCGGAAGTGAGTGCTTTGGGCCTTACACAGTTTGAGGACACACGCCTTCCCATTCCCAGTCACTATTTCAACCACAATGGGTTACAATTTTTATTTATTTGTGTGCACATAGATACATAGATAACCTATTGTCCACTCAGGGCCTGTTTACATGATAATACTTAGAGGTAAAAACGACAAAATATTTCATTGGCAGTGCCTTTAGTTTAGGCGGTGACAGCATTTTTGGGGCTTAAAAACGCAAAAAACTGAAACCGCCCTCCAAAGTGGAAAACTTGAATACCAACATGGGAGTTCTCTAGTGAGGTCTTCCGTCTCATCCAGGCACTGCTCACTGATTTAGCAGCACCCAACACAGAGCTAGACAGACACAAATAGTAAAGTACACTTTTTAAAGTATACTTTTACTTTTGCTTTTCACAGGCTTATTGACCCTCCATTGCTCTGCATTTCACCTCTTTCTTGGCTTTCACTTTTGCTTCTTTTTCACTCGTTTACAAATATTTTCGTCTGCACAACCAGTGAGACGTGTAAATAGTTTCGATGATAACATGCCATGGTGTTATGAATGAGACTCTCTCAACACAACACAATCCTGTCTGCACAGCCGTGGGGCATGTCAGACACACTTCACCAGTGGCAACAGTGGAAGTGTCACTGTAGACCTTTATAAAGTAATCTGCACCTTGTTTTTTTATCCATGGCTTGATAGTGTAAATGTACATATTGTTTTTCACATTGTTTTATAGTTTTACTTTTATATATTGCTGTAAATTGAACCTATATTTTTAACTCTTCACAGTCATTTTTATCTATTTCATTTTATTCTTATATACTGTGTCTTCTATGCATCTGTTGTTGGCTGCTCCAAAGGACATTTCACTACACTTTGTATAGTGACAATAAAGACTTCTACTCCTACTCTACTACTCTTCAGGAACAGGAGTAAGGCATATATATTCTCTTTATTCTAGCTTAAGCATAGGGGTGTTTCCCTGTCATTCATTCCCTTTGTTTACCTTTTGTTTGTTCACCTCTCTAACCTTCTTGTTTTCAGGTGCATTTTAACAAATGGCCTTCTCAGATAACCATGTTGGGTCAGATGCATTTTAACAAATGGCCTCTCCAGATGACGATTTTGGGTGAGTGGCTGCTTTGGTTTGGTTGTGTTTATTGTCTCCGTCTTCAGCTTGTGCAGGTACTGTCAAACTGTCACTGTCAACTTTTGAAGTTCAAGTTGACAAAAATCAAACATCAGATACTGGTCTGTGTGTGTGGGCATTTACAAAAAATCCTATTGGCAGATTTCCCACGTCTGCCACTGTGATGACAATGTCTAAAAATAGAGTTTTGTTCTCCCTCGTTTCACAGTAAAACATGATGTTCCCGCCTACCACATGAATACGGTCAGTGAAGGAAAAACCCCGTTCCTCGCTTCGTTGTCTATCTAAACCAGTTTTGCTAAGTTTCGTTTCCTGTTTTTCAGGCCTTTCATCTATAAAACGACTGTGTACACAACTGATGAGGCATGCAATGATTTCGATGACAGTTAAGGTGTTTCAGAAACAGGAAGTGAAATAGATTTTGCACAGTCCCGATGCCTAATCAACGTTTAACCAATACTGGATATTGAATTGATATTGGGCAAGGCAGGTCTATTTACACTCGAAGTCAGCCCTATATGGACTTTTCCCATTGTGTCTTCCATAATAGAGGTCAGCCACAAACCCTTCACACACCATAGCATCAGACAGTAAAACATCTCTGTACTTGACACAGGTCAAAGGTCAAACTATAGCCACACCTGACAGGGCTAAGTGATGTCTGCCACTTAATGTGTGATCGTAGCTCAATTTCTGCTTTGGAATCTCAACTGCATGACCTATCAATCAATCACGTCTACACAGATTAAAATCACGTCTCAACAAGACACTGTACAGATTTAGCAGAACTACACACACAGGCAGACTCGTAGACCCTGTACAGATTAAGCAGTGCCCAGTACAGAACTACAGACAGACAGACAGACTGGTAGGCCCTGTACAGACTAAGCAGTGCCCAGAACAGAACTACGGACAGTCAGTCAGACAGACAGTCAGACAGACAGTCAGACAGAACTACAGACAGACAGACTTACAGACAGTCAGACAGACTGGTAGGCCATGTGCAGATTAAGCAGTACCCAGCACAGAACTACAGACAAATAGACAGTCAGACAGACAGGTCCTGTACAGATTAAGCAGTGCCCTGCACAGTACTACACACACAGTCTTCCCACCCCCTTTAACTCTGCCTTTCATGTCTTTCTTGGCTTTCACTTTTCCTTCCTTGTCACTTGTTTACAAATATCTTTGTCTACACAACCAGTGAGACCATGTTAGTAGTTTCAGTATGAACACACAATGGTGTACAGTGGTACAATAGTGATTATGTCAACACAAGAAATTCTCTCTCACTTACGGCACAGAGGAAGAGACCACAATAATCATTACTTGCATTGCACATTTCATTCAATAGATGTAGCTCAAAGTGCGTCAACAGTTTTGCAAAGTAACACAGGACCGAGATACACATGGGTCATAGAATGACTTCAGACTGACCGACCACCTGTTAATATGTCTTTCATTTCTCTCTTGGCTTCCATTTTCTGCCTTTTTTTGTCTCTAATCTGAGAGCCACAGCGTGAACACAATGCCTAAGGGGTGCAATAGTTTTGGTGTTAACACACAAAGGTGTAGCGAAATTCATCAAACTGAATGAACAGTGGGCGGAAGGAAGGACATTTCAGCTCTGCCAGGTACGGCTGGTACAAGCTAAGGAATGCCTCTATGGCTTAATCCAGCTGAGTAGTGCTTCTATTGCTCAATCGATACCGAAACTTTTGTATTCTGAGAAATAAGCTTGGCAAATTCACTTACAGTATATGGCCTGCTTCAAACTATTAGGCAATCAAATGTGCTTGACAAAATGATGACGGGCAGAGAAGTGATACAAATTGACGGTTAAAAAAATATGTACAACAATATGATGCATTAAAGGCAGATTAAAATGATCAGATAAAAACTGTTTTAAAAGACATTGTGTTAGTCATCTCAACCGTATATGTGCATGCATGTGTTAATGTCTCTGTCTGTGTGTGTGTTTACAGGGAAGCATTACAAACACACCCTCGCCAATCGCCTACAAAAATAAACAAACCCAGGCTGAAGTCTAGGTCACGCTCAAACTGCAAGCCGAAACCCCTTTTTCTACACACCACTTCATGAAGCTCACTTTTTACACAAACTTGTTCACAAAGCTCACTTTTTATACACACTCCTTAATGAAGCTCAGTTTTTACACACACTAGTTCAAGAAGCTCACTTTTTACACACTAGTTCATGAAGCTCACTTTTAATACACACTAGTTCATGAAGCTCACTTTTTACACACACTAGTTCATGAAGCTCACTTTTTACACACACTAGTTCATGAAGCTCACTTTTAATACACACTAGTTCATGAAGCTCACTTTTTACACACACTAGTTCATGAAGCTCACTTTTTACACACACTAGTTCAAGAAGCTCACTTTTAATACACACTAGTTCATGAAGCTCACTTTTTACACACACTAGTTCATGAAGCTCACTTTTAATACACACTAGTTCATGAAGCTCACTTTTTACACACACTAGTTCATGAAGCTCACTTTTTACACACACTAGTTCAAGAAGCTCACTTTTAATACACACTAGTTCATGAAGCTCACTTTTTACACACACTAGTTCATGAAGCTCACTTTTAATACACTCTAGCTGACAGGCCCTGAGGCATAATTGACCTCGCACACATGCCACATGATAACGCTCAACAATTACAGCAGCAGGCTCATCAAGTCTGTACTTGCTTACTTAGGTATTATTTAGAAAACACTGAAAATAAGATGCCTCCAGTTTCCAAAAGTCCCACTCCACACCCATGCTGTTGAAAGGCCTAATCCAGACCAGAGCCAACAGTGTGGGCGGTCAGGCGTGTGTGTCATGGTCATGGAACATTAACGGAGGTAGTAATATTATTGCTTCATTTTCTTTCAGATGAAAATGAAAGTCATTCGTCACTGTGATCACAGCGCACATGAAATTCAACCTCTGCATTTAGCCCATCACACACGTGAGCAGGGGGCAGCCATGACAATGGCACCTGGGGAGCAGTGTGTGGGGGCATACCAGAGGTGGTCAGTCACTCCCCCCCACCCACCTGCAAGTCCAAGTGGCCTGGGGGGACAGTGGTGGCCTGGGGGGGCAGTGGTGGCCTGGCAGTTAAGGTATCAGACTTGTGACCACGGGTTTGAATCCACCAACTGCCAGTAGTGCCACTGAGGTACCTTCACCAGGTGCCGTCCCCACACACACACACTGAGGTACCCTGAGCATGGTACCGTTCCCACACACAAACACATACTGAGGTACCGTGAGCATGGTACCGTCCCCATACACACACACTGAGGTACCCTGAGCATGGTACCATCCCTATACACTGCTCCCTGGGCTCTGTGTCATGGATGCGCACTGCTCACGTGTGATGGGTTAAATGCAGAGTCAATTTCGTTGTGTTCGCTGTGTGCTGTGCTGTGCTGTGGTGTGCCATGTAATCACAATGACGCTGGGTGCTGTTTGTTGTTTTTGTTTGAAAAATATGTAGGTCACAGAAGGAAATGATGAATACTCAGACATCAAAGAAGACCATCATTTTGCTGTCTACACAAGAAGGCTGAAAACAGAGATGCTCCCCTGGGTTAAAGTATTTTGAAAATAGTTTTCAGGGAGGCTGCATTAAAATAAGCATTAAAATATGTACTGCTTGGCAAAAACTTGTGTCGGTGTGGACTGGGCCTAGCCTGGTAAACCAGCCCCTCGTAAGCCCCTCGTAATTAATTTCATTTTGTACAGAGGGTCTGGAGCGGAGGCCATGAGAAACAATTTCTTCCTGGAGGTGTGGACTCTGCTGAAGTTTAAAACAAGTGCCTCTGCCTTAATCCAATCACCTGATCGTCACGTATGCAATTACCCTACCTACGCACTACAATTCAAATGTAGCACACAAAGTCAACGTCATGGCTCACGAACACAACCTCTGTTCGGTGATAGCAGTTGCTCGGTCCTCTTACATTCTCAACAGATTCCGGTCCAGACCCTCAGTACAAAATTAAATGAAGTACGAGGGGCGGGTTTAGCAGGCTAGACTGGGCCTGAGAGGCATGGTAAAACTCATGCCATGGAGTGTACCAATAAATCTGGTCACTGTTGGATAATTTTACTCTGAACTGTCTCTGGCCAAGTTTGTGGCCATGTGGCCAAACATTTGCTTTGTTTTATTAGTATGTGTTTAGTCACCAGGAGTGTTGGGTTTTTTTTAGAATGCACACACATATTAATGAAAGAAAAACAAAGAGGATGACATTTTATTGATTGTCCCTTGTTACTTTGGAAGAAGAAAAAAGAACATCCTTCAGGAGCACATTTACTGATAAAAACAGAAAACTTCTCAGTAGCAAAAAGACAAAATGCTACAAAACAGGAAAACTGACCCAATCTCACAGGAAGTGCTGTCTCACACACTTTCGTGAGCGCCTCCTTCCTTTCCCCTCCCGGCCTTAAGGTGCATCGCCGAAGCGAAGAGCCGCGCAGCGCAGCGCCACTCTATCTGGGTCAGCACATTGAGCGCACCGTGTCACGTGCAGAAAGCGGGTCACGTACATCTTCCCCTTGTCAACAACACAAATGAGCCTTTCTAACAAACCTGTTTTGTAGCTTGAAAGGCTTGCTGATGCACAAGTCATAACAAGTTTTAACAAGCCGGGGCTTTTCAGTTATTTGTGTTATTCAGGGATGCCTTGCATTTTGCTTTGGTTTTGGTGACATCTGTTTGCAGTACAGCACAACTTTTCAATGTCCACTTTTTACAATGTTTTTTGTTTCAAGTTATTGTTTGTACTTTATAGCACAGTAAAACGAACCACTCCTGGCAGTCAGTTCTTTTATGTGTATGCCACAACGGTATAGCTCACTCACTGTGATCTGTTTGATGAAACTCACACAACGTTTCAAGCAAACAATAGTCTTCGTCAGGTGTATGCACATGAGATAGTGGGCATATCTATACATAGAAAAAACATAGGCGGCAAAGTCCTCCGACATCCAATCATACATACATCAATCATTATACATACATCAATCATCTTAAAGTAAAAAATGATGTCTTAAATGGAGACAGATATTGTTTTCACATTAGATCTACAGTATCTCACAAAAGTGAGTACACCCTTCACATTTCAGCAAAAAATGGACTATATGTTCTCAAGGGACAATATTACACAAATGAAACTTTGATATGTTTTTCAGTAGTCAGTGTATAGCTTGTGTAGCAGTATTAATTTACTGTCCTCTGAAAATTACTTTACACACAGGTATTTTTGTATAAGTAGCAGGCCACAAAACTGAGTACACCCCACAGTGAACATGTCCAAACTGTGCCAAACCATGATGCTACCACCACTGGCCTTGATTGTACGCAAGGCACAATTGTAATGGTACTGTTCAACAGGCTGCTGCCACACATGCCTGACAAAATTTAAGCCAAAAACGTTAATCTTATTCTCATCAGACCACAGGATATGGTTTCAGGAATTCATGCTTTTGGACTGCATGTCTTCAGCAAACAGTTTTCAAGCTTTTTGTGATCAAGCTTTGAAAGAGGCTTTGATCTGGGAGGAGGACTATGCAGACTTGTTGCAATGTGTGGCACATTATTTTAGCTCTGACAGGCTGATCTCCCACTTCTGCAACCTCTGTAGCAATGCTGGCTGCACTCATGCATTTATTTTTTAAAGCCAACTTATGCACCTGACACTGAGTGTGTGGACCCAACTTCTTTGACTGATCCTGTCAATGCCTGTTCTAACAATGCACTCGTTTTTGGAAAACCACCTAATGACTCAAGCCATGATGATGTAGCTCAGTTTCGTGGTGTTGCTGATCTTTTGTAGCATAGGCCATCATTCTGTTAAGCAACAATTCCATTTCTCACTTTTCTTTTTTGCCATAAGGAGTCAGACCAAAACTCCAAATGATGAATTGGACAAGTGGCTTTTCGTGGTTGAATGATATGTACAGTTATCATTCAGGGTGTACTCACTTTTGTGGCCTGCTATTTATACAAAAATGCCTGTGTGTAAAGTTGCTTTTTAGAGGACAGTAAATTAATACTGCTACATACGCTGTACACTGACTACTCAAAAGCATATCAAAGTTTCATTTCTGTCGTATTGTCCCTTGAAAAGATATAGCATTTTTTTGCTGAAATGTGAAGGGTGTACTCACTTTTGTGAGGTACTGTGTATAGACATGTATGTATTATAGCTCATGGTGTGACAGAAGACAGCCCAAAAACAAAACCATATTTTTCTTTCCTTTCATACGTGTGCTTGTATCCAGCACCTTGCTGATAATTATTTGGAGATGTGTGCGCACTTCTTGCTTCTATGCCACAACGCCAGTGATCTTGTCCTGAGTGTACACCGAGAGTTACACATCAGAAACATCAGAAACATTTGCAGACTCGCTTCACCTCATCATCAACGACATACCACAATGAACATTTGCAGACTCGCTTCACCTCATCATCAACGACATACCACAATGAACATTTGCAGACTCGCTTCACCTCATCATCAACGACATACCACAATGAACATTTGCAGACTCGCTTCACCTCATCATCAACGACATACCACAATGAATCACAACGGCAAAGGAACACACTGTCAGCAGCAGGAATCAGCAGCAGCAGCGTCGAGACGTCACTGGCGTTTCTGAGTGATGTCAGGGTTAAAGTAGCTGATTCTAGTGTTTCAGAGTGATCTTTTGAGTGTCAGCCACTTTAGTACAGACTATTAAAGTAGCTGACACTGGTGTTCCTGGGTTCCTGAGTTATAGTATTAAAGTAATTTACACTGGTGTTTCTGAGTAAGAGTATTACAGTAGCTGACACTGGTGTTCCTGGGTTAGTCTGAGTTACAGTAATTTACACTGGTGTTTCTGAGTAACAGAGTATTACAGTAGCTCATACTGGTGTTCCTGGGTTAGTCTGAGTTACAGTATTGAGTACAGTATTGAGTTCAGTATTGAGGACAAGAGAGCCTGAGATTGAGAGCATTGAGAGCCCTCATTGTCTTCAGACACACTTGCTGGGTAAGGCTTCCCTTCAAACACTTTTACTAAGTAAGACTTGTCATTAAGCACTTTTATTGGGTAAGGCTTCTCTTCAAACACTTTTACTGGGTAAGGAGTGTGGTTTGCATTTTGATGTCCCATCACTTGACAAACATTTGCTAAGTTAGGTTACAATGTAGGTTACTGGGTTCAAAAACATCCCCAAAAGCCAATAACAGATTCATTAGTATGTCCAGTTAATTTGTAAACAACTTTATGATGATATGAGTACAATGGTAATGTACTGTAAATTAATAATTACGTCCAAAGGGCCTCAGGCAATGTGAGTCCTACCCCTAAAGTCAAGTCACACCCCTAATGAAAAGGCTATAATTTCCAGAGCTGAACACAGCAATGGCGCCAGTTACAAATGTGCTGCGCGATCATCTCTGCATATCTGAAGCCTGTGTTAATAAGATCTCTTATTACAACACATTACATTACTGCCTTTACCTGATGCTTTTATTCAGAGCGACGCACAGTGAATTAGGTACAGGGACAGTCCCCCTACAGCATCATGTGTTTAAATGCCTTCATGCATGGATGACAGCAGTAGGAGGCTGGCTATTTACTCCCCTACTCAAATTTTTCGTACTGGTACGGGAATCGAACCTGTGACCTTTCCGATTCCAACACCAACTCCCCAGCCTCTCTAAGGCCATAGCTAGTAAGCATTTTCAGCTTCAGGAAAAAATTCAGGTCTACATGGAACTATTTAGAACTGCACTGCATATAAGCATTTGACTTACACCATTGTGCTTTAATTAAAAAAGGCAGCTTTTATTTTCAACCAATTTGACTACAAGTTCCTCCTCGGCTGTTTACTGGGTGGCAGACAGCCAATCACACTGCAAAAGTACGCCCCACCATGATCCAGACCACCATCTTAGTGGAGACAACCCCTTTTGGTGTGGAGCAAATTTGGATCTTTGGTCTGGACCGCAGTCAGACGCAGAAAGTACAGACCCTGCCACACGTTGTACTGTGTCATCTGTGACTGTGATGTACTGTGTGATCACTATGACCAATGGGACTGACTTTCACTTCCATTTAGCCCCATAACGAGGCGCAGGGGAGAGCAGTACATGCTGGGAAGAGAGGCGCACCATACCTCTTTGTTGTAGGGCAGCCCGTTATACCAGCCCACAAAGTCCTTGGCAGAGTAGACGCCCGATAAGTGCTCTCCTGGTACGCCCATACTGCGGTTATCCTCCGCGCCATAGCTCTGTCGGGGAGAGGGGGAGAGGAGGAGAGAGAGGGGAAAAGAGAGAGAGAGAGAGAATGAGAGCGAGAGAGAGAGAGGTGGAGATGGGAAGAGGGAAAGAGAGGGAGAGAGAGAGGGAGGGAGGGAGACAGAAAAAGGGGAAGAGGGAGAAGAAGAGAGGGGGAGAGAGAGAAAGAAAGAAAGAGAGAGAGATGGATAGAGAGGAAGAGACAGACAGAAAAAAACAAGAAGGAGAGAGAGGGAGAGAAAGAGAAAGAGAAAGAGAGAAAGGGAAAGAGAAAGGCAATGGACATTAGTAATTCTTGCTAAATGTAGGGCATCTTTAGCATCTATCATTTTTTGGGCTTGATGTGTTTTGTACATGGCCCATGTTAGATGATCGAAACTACCCAAGATTATGTCTCCGTCTGGACTTCTTCCACTCTAAAGTCTGGAAACACTTCAGTAGAGGGCCTATTTAAAAACGTGTGCTGGTGTGTTTCCTGAACACAAAAAACTGTTTGTTTGAGGTGCTCTTTGAATGGCATACTTCAAGCATGAAGTTGGATTTTAAAGGCTTTTCAAGGCTTTCAGCTAAAACATGTAAGTTATTAAAGGCTGAAATTGCCCATCTATAATTACATAGACTTTTAAACTTTAACTTTTAACTGAAAATAAGAGTGTCTTGGAGAGTGTCCAAAAGGAAAGGCAGGCCTATGTAAACATCCTGTGCACCCTTATGAACAACATCAGCTGTGGACGTGATTAAATGTGTTTGAGACATCGTCTGTCCACATATGTCAACGAGAACTACTGGTCACAGGGGTAGGGATTTAAAATGCGGCAGTCAAGTCGAACACAAATCTTCTTCAGGCAACAATGTGACTGAGCTTGCACCTTCCAAATCTCCGTAGCAGATAGCACAGATGTCGTGTTAAGTGTGGGGGACAACAAGGCGGTGGGGGGTTGTAGTGGGGTGCACTGAGAGACCAGTGGGAGTGTCAGACAACGCACCTGCACAGACGTCAGTGAACTTTAAACCAACCAGGGCAAAGCTACGCCACCAGCTCCAGCACCACTGCGC
>CM050216.1:8128438-8138438 GCA_027475355.1 Coilia nasus | reverse complement strand
ACACACAAACACACACACACACACACACACACACAGCTGATCAGTCAAACATGCATGCTCTGTGCTGTTTTATGACCCTCTGGAACGTGGTGCTGCTTTCTGATTGGTTGCTAGGCATGCAGTAAAATCGTATATCATGCACGCCTTGAAAGTAGTTCTGGCTAAAAAAGTTTAAAACTTCAGCACCGTTCCATATCAATAACCAATAGAATGTACGTACCTACTGTAACCGTCTCTATCAAACTTCACAATTAATGGCAATGTCGAGTTAAATTTCCATGAACTTAAAAAAAATAGTAAACCGAAAATAACAACTAAATCAACGTTTTGGAATAAGTATTGCATGTGTCGCGTTGCTCAATCCAAGCTAGCTAACACCTAGCTCCAAGCTAGCTAACACACAAATTCGGGGCAAAATCGGGCTGAAATCGTATAGTCTGACCGGGCCATTACTTAAACAAGACAAGCAGGCATTCTAGAACACATCAGCATTCTACAAAAGAAAGTCATTTTTGTTCTCTGGAGTTCAGGCAAGGCCACGCAGCCTTTGTTTCCCTTTTTTACATTACTATGACGTGCTTTCCCAGAAAATCACTGACTTCTCCACAGGCCATGCCCCAAGGGTTTTAGTGTTGGGACACAAGTCAAAAACATAGTTGAACATGGTCCTGCAATTGATTTGAGATGTAGTGTGCTCCTGGGTGTCCTATCATCCCTTCAGCCAAACTCTGCAGAGATTGACAGATGTTTTTCTTGGGTGGCTAACAGAAAGTGGGTTATCCTTTTAATAGTAATAGTAATAATAATAATAATAATAATAAATTTTACTTGTATAGCACATTTCATACAAGTTGCAGTGACATAGTGACGCAATGCCTCGTTAATGTGGGCTCTTGCGTGATGCAATATCGCAATGTTACAAAAACGCAAGCGTTTTTTTAAGCATTTATACTTATTTTATCTTTTGAGATTATATCTGCTAATGATTTATCTTTAATTACTCATTTATACTTATTTTATTTGTTGTTATGCTTTTATTACTTTTATTTACCACATACTTATTTTATTTATTTACTTACTTATTTTATCTTTTGTGCTTTTACATATTGTTCTTTGCTGTTATTTTTGTTATGCACACTGAACTGCCATTAACGTGCTATACAAATAAACTTGCCTTGACTTGCCTATAATGATGTGTGGGTGCATGTATGGGGGTGCCTTGCCTATAATGATGTGTGGGTGCATGTATGGGGGTGCCTTGCCTATAATGATGTGTGGGTGCATGTATGGGGGTGCCTTGCCTATAATGATGTGTGGGTGCATGTATGGGGGTGCCTTGCCTATCATGGTGTGTGGGTGCATGTATGGGGGTGCCTTGTCTGTAATGATGTGTGGGTGCATGTATAGGGGTTGACTGCGGCACCCATGGCCAGAAAGGGTTTTGGAATGTAATTGTGTTCTGTGGAAGTGAACTGAAGTTTGTTTACAACGTTTCATCACTTGTGACAGAGACACTTCACTGCTCCAGTCCTAAACCAAAAAAGGCAAAGAAAGGCCATGAAGAAAAGAATCAAAGCCATGAGACCTTTGTGCCAGAAGCCTCATCCCTGATGTCTCCTTGTAAGACCTCACACTTACAGCATTTGGTGCGCAACAAACGTTCCATTCGAACCAAAACTTCTTAGTTCGGTTCGTTTTCGTTGCTGTGAATGCAATCTCGGTACTTTGGTGCGCACCAAATCAACCGGTCCGAGACCAATAAAAAGGGGTGGTCTCAGACCGCTTTATCTGCCCTACTTTGGTACGGTTCCTCTGGTGTGAAAGCAGAAACAAAAATAGCCTCTGATGACCAACAACACAACACATTTTACAGAGTTGTTAACTATTTTACAAAATTAAGTCGTTATGTAGGGCACTGCTTCTATAGAAGTTTTAGTACACCAGCCTTGCATTGCTGACAAACTCTTCTCGAAGTCAGTGCTTATGCAGGGCTTTGGGAAAACCCTGAAACAAAAAAAAGAGCTACATGTAGGACTGTACAGGCCTCAGTTAGCATGTTCTTTTTCCAGAGTTCATGCCAAAGTCTCACCTAGTTGTAATAAATCTATGTGTATCAGCTAATTTACGACATGACAATAATCCCACACACACAAGTTAGTAGTTAAGTCAAAGTCCTAACCTCGACCCGACAGAAAAGTCAAAGTCCAAACCTCGACTGTTTGGAACTCTGCACCATCAGAATCAGAATCAGTTCTTTTGGCCAAGCATACTTACATATGCAAGAAATATAACATCCGGTACATGTTAGCTCTCTAAACATTCAACATATACACATGTAGTAGTGTATATTCAATAGAGAAATAGAAATATATAGATGCGTTCTGTAGAACAGAGACAACAATGTACATATTGGCACCTAATATAGGCAGTAATATATATACAGGCACATTCTATACAAGTGGGGCATAATGTGCCTATTAAACTAATGCTCGCCACACTGCACGGGTGGGCGGAGCCAAGTTCCTCCACTAAAGAGTGATGACATCATATGGTACAGTGAGTCCCTCATAGAAGCTCTGCTGCAGGTGGCTTTACCAGGGTTTTGAGTTACAGGGCTTATGGGCACATTACTGTTAAATCAGCCATTAAACTCTGTTGTGCTGATTCACACCTGAGGTTAGATTTACATTTAAGTTAAGGACCTAGTTAATACCAGATACTTCTTCCGTGTGTGTGTGTTTGTGTGTGTGTGTGTGTGTGTGTGTGTGCGTGTGTGTGTGTGTGTGAGACAGAGAGAGAAAGAGAGAGAGAGAGAGAGAGAGAGAGAGAGAGAGAGAGAGAGAGAGAGAGAGAGAGAGAGAGAGAACGAGCAAGAGAGAACTGAAAAAGGGGGAGAGAGAGAGAAAGAAAGAGAGAGAGAAATAGAGAGAAAAAGAACCGTATGTATATCTGTATGAATACATAATTCGATACACAACTGTTTACAGTCCTCTAAGAAAGAGTTTTGGGCAGTAGGAATGTGTGTGTGTGTGTGTGTGTGTGTGTGTGTGTGTGTGTGTGTGTGTGTGTGTGTGTGTGTGTGTGTGTGTGTGTGTGTGTGTGTGTGTGTGTGTGTGTGTGTGTGTGTGTGTGTGTGTGTGTGAGAGACAGAGAGAGAGAGAGAGAGAAGGAATCTGGCCTCTCCATGTACATGGAGTATGTTTACAGGAAGCCTCTAATGGACGTGTCAGCCCGGCGGTCTCAGCTGCAGTGGAGGACCAATCAGATGCAGCCTTTGATCCTCCGCAGTCACAGCCACAGAACAACTACACAAGCAATTACATCATTTACTGGACGCAGTGAACACCAAACCCATATGATGTCTAGATAAGATCACAACATCCAGTAATGATCAGTGGCTGAATGGCTATTAAGTGGTGTAAAGCTAGGCACGAAATGTGTGCCCTTATCAACATCCTGCACACATTCATAGGCCTGTCACCATAACAAATTTTGCTGGACGATAAACTGCCCCAGAAATTATTGCTATGAACGATAATATTATCTGCTTCAACTAATATAATGATAATGGCGGAACCATGCAAGCACACTCTTTCAAGATCAATAAAATTTCATTTCTAAAGAATATTTGACACTGGAAAAACAAAACAAAAACCAAAAACAATAAACAAAATGGAAATAAAAACCACACAAAATGAAACAATAAATAAAATGGATTATCAAGTCTCTGTAAACAAAACTGTATTTCAAAAAATATAAAACACTAGGCTCCAGTCTCTTTTGGTAGAGACAGATACATGTGGAAAACAAACAAGCATGCAAATGTAAATTATCAAAGCCAGCAAAGTTATTGTGCTCATTTTAAGTTATGTGGTTAATTGATTTATTGCAACAGGGGTCTCCAAACAGCAGAAACACATTGTGCTGAGGAACTCAGATGTGAGGCAACCATACAGGCAACATACAGTACAAGGCTTCCTTCCTAGCCACACTGTAAGGCAGCTCCATTAAAAACATTAGTGCAGATTAACATATTTCTCTAATTAAACAAATGTCCATGCACAGCCTGTGGATCAGGTGCTGGTAGGTAGGTTGCAAGACATCATGAAACAAATCAAGAAAATAAACATTCTACCACACTCTGTGTAGACTTAATCCGAATAAGGTTTAAAGTAATTAATCCGAATAAGATTTAAATCATAAATCCGAATAAGATTTAAAATAATAAATCCGAATAAAGTGTACACAATGTGAGGCAGACTGTTTATTTACTCGAGTGCTGATAAGTATTTCTCTGTGTTGCACAAATCTGACCCCACGTGAACGTGGCCACAGTATAAATCACACAATGGCCTTCAAGTGGTTCATGTGGCAGACGTTAAAGGTCTCATTGCATCATTTTTTCATTCACTTTGCGGCAGTCTCCAGTATTAATGAATGCCCTGTGAGCCGCACTTGGTGAAATAAATGCTTTAGTGCTCCTGTTACAGGCTGTTCTAGTTTGGTGGAGGAGATGGAGTGGGGAGCACTACAGGTTCTCGACTATGCTAGTCACAGGCTACAGTCATGCAAAGCCCATTAGGTCATAGGTCACCAAATACAAGATACACATACATACCGATATTTCCTTAAGTGAATGTAAGGTGCAACGACACTCTTCCAGTAATCACAACTGTGGCATTGCGTTTTTTTTTTTTTAATTAGCAAACATAAATCACTTTGCTTGCCTTTTTCTTATTCGCTTGTTTTTACGCCTATTTTCTTTCATTGACTAATGGAGGCAATCGGGGTAGAAGAACACTTCAATGTGCAGCATGCACATGCAACTCGGAGGGACCTATGGTATTTCAAAAACAGCAAGTACTAAACTGTTTCTCACGGGATGTGACCTTCAATGCACTTCAAGGTGTACAGGCCAGTCCGTTTCACGTCTTGGCCGCATAACCACCTCAAATGTGTTAACTTCTGCCACCCAAACACAATGTTGAATATTATCCCTGACTTAACATATCTGTTTTTTATATTGTGATTTGAATAACAGTGAGAGGATAATTCATGTGATACACAGGTTCTCTGGACAGTACTCAGTGTCTAGTTGTTAAATCTGCAGACTGACCTTGACCTCGGGGTGGTCAGGGGCGACACCAAACCTCACCAGACCAAAAGGGACGGGGAGACGCTCGTACACATCCACCTGCACGTCGGGGCGACCCTGGGACAAAAGCAGAACATAAACATACACACATACATACATACACACACAAGCACACACACACAAACACATACAGTCAGCTTGGTAATAAACACAGAAGTGCACTGACCACTGAGGGAAAACACAGACACTCACAAACTAACTTTCTTTAAGGTCATGGATTACCAAAATTAAATAAGGATGATTGGACTGGACAGCTTTTAAACTGCTGTTATGTGAGTAAAACATTTTCTCAACAGCTGACATTCAAGACAGCAGTCCACACACACACACACACACACACACACACACACACACACACACACACACACACACATCATCATCATCATCCTTATTTTATCATATCATCATTATCCTAAAACTAAGATCTCATATTTTTAACGTAATGAAACGCAAGACACAGACATTCACACTCATGATCACAAAATATTATGCACATCTTAAATTTAAACATTGAAAAATATGAGATCTTAGTTTTCACATTCTTGATGTTTGCATAGCATATTGTTACTGTTTATGATCTTTAAATTGATAGCATTCCTGTTTATGGTCCTTTTGTGTTTATATTATAATGCCATTTTTTCAGTTTTGCCTTGCTTTTTGTGTGCTGTACAACAAAACCCTGCTCAAAAATGACCTTGACAGTGCAATTGGTTTAATTGTAACACAAAGTTTGTTTGGCAGCTTTTCCTGTAAATGACATGCTACCCTATCATTGACTTCCTTTGTATTAAAAGAGCACAACATGTGGTGGAAAGAGGTACTGCTGATCAATCCAACTCCATGGAATTACTGACATTTTTTTCTCAAACATCATATCTCAATAAAGAGGCTCAGCAACAAATCCAAAATTTGGACAAATGATCCTCACCTACAGGATGATTGTGGAAAAATGTTTAAAAAATCCTGTGAACTGTCCACATGGTGAAATGACAAGATGAAAACAGCCTTTTTGAAAATCAAGCCTAACTTCAAGAAAATACACTGACCATATGAAAACAATATCAACAAAGGTTAATGCATAGGCATGACATTATAATCCGTATATGACTGGGAAAAATAATCTGAGAAATTTGTGTGCCATACTTTTTGAACGAGAAGCCCTCAAAAGTGGTGGTGTCATTTCACATATTGAATCTATAGCCATTTTCACAGCTTTGGAGAGGAAGAATTACACAAGGTACATCTGATCTGATTTGATTTTTGAATTCTACACGAAAATGCATTTCTTTTCACATAGTTACACTAATGTGTGTGGAATACTAAAAGAGCCAGCAATGTCGGAAGTTGAGCAAAAGGCTTGTTCACCAGAATTCCCAAAATGACCTGAAATTTCAAAGGGCTGTAGTTTTGGAGCTATTAGTGATACAGACGTAATATTTAAGATTTATACATAGGTTGGATGTACAAACAGCTGTGATTTTTTTCAGATTTTTTGGAGAGGGTGACTGTTGGCCATCGTTCGATTTGACACGGAATAACCCGTTAGGTTTCAACATTAAACGTTAAAATATTTATTTATATATATATATTATATTTATAATTCTGCAGTGGCAATATTCATTGAAGTTTTGGATTTCATATATATGTACAGTGACATTTGGTTTCTATACACAGTTAGTTTCTTTTCACATTGTGAACACCGAACTTGTCAAAACCGGATTTGAATATAATTCTCCAGTGGCAGCTAAGCATATCATTTTGCGATGCTATTGGTATATATGATGGTTTTAAACCTTCTTCCTGGCCACGAATACATAGCGATTCACTGTGCCATTATCAACATCCTTTACATGTGTGTGTGTGTGTGGGAGTGTGTGTGTGTGTGTGTGTGTGTGTGTGTGTGTGTGTGTGTGTGTGTGTAGCCAGAGGACCAGGAAACCACGTACACCACATGTAACAATCAAAAATCATTTTTCACCACACTGCACTACAGTCTACTTACGTGGGCACTTGTCAGCATGCCCACACAGCACACTGCCGTCAGGCACATACACACCCAACCCCAACCGACTGGGGCGGGTCTTTCTGAACATAAACAGTCAAAATTACATTGGGTTACACTTAGCAGACACTTTCATCCAAGGCGAATGAGCATACAAAGCGCACTGTCAGTGTCACTGAGTGATGGGATTTTTAAGGACTACATTTTTTAGAGCTAAAACTAAATTGTGTCCAACTATGTGGTAACACTTCATAAACAAAACCCAGTGTCAACCCCATAACCTGTAAAATGACACTAGGTCAACCCCATAACCTCGAATATTACACTTGTGGTTGCAGTGGTTCACACTGGAGGCTACGATAGATGGATATTTAGGCCAACTTAGATTTAAAAAACACAGCCTGGTAGTCTCTAGTATATTTGTGCAAACATGATGTATGCTTGTTTGTGAAGCTTCTCTCTCCTGCTCGTCCCTCACTGTGGTTTTTAGAAACCTTGCACCTCGCGTCTGTAACCTTGTCTACTGATATAGGCTGGCCTTGCAGCAGACAGCGAGAGAACACAGGTTAGCAACCTTGTAGCAGACAGCAAACACATGCACATGCGTTAGCAACCTTGCAACCTCACTTCCTCTGCTGTTACACAGCCAAAGACAGAAGACAGCTACTCTATTTCAGCTGGATGCAGGGGACCAGAAAAGAGAGAGAGAGTGAGTGTGTGTGCATGTGTGTGTGTTTGTGTGTGACTGACATCTCTAGTCACAGTTATAAATACTACATAAATATACTACACTTGTTTGGAAGTGATATCAAGCAATTCTTTAAAGCCATATTATAATTAAAAGCCACACCAATCAAGCTATAGTTTTCCTTTTAGAAGTGGTCATTATAATGTATTATAAGTCTATGGTTTCTAATAGTGTACAGGAAACCATGTTTACATCTATGCTTCCACTCTGTAATACATGTTGGATATATTTTAAGCCACAACTTATATATCTCTCGTGTCTTGGCTGTTTGCAGAACTCCCTTTGCACTTGTACCTGAATTGACTCTTTGCAGCAGCTGCAGATGTAATATATACTTCCACTCCATTTGCACATTCTGTCATATAACCAAAAACATGCAGTGTGCTGTAACAAGCCCATGCATTATGTGCATTCAATCTCTCTGTATTGCAGGGCCCAATAACTTGTTTACATTACCTTACATTTAGCTGGCGCTCTTATCCAGAGTGACTTACAGTTATTTACAGGGTTTCAGTTACAGTCCCTGGAGCAGTGTGGGGTTAGATGCCTTGCTCAAGGGCATTTCAGCCATGGGCAGGGCGGGATTCGAACCTGCGACTCTCTGATCCTAAGACCAGCTCTCTAATCCCTAGACCACAGCTGCCCTCCAAACCCAAAGAATGAAAAATGCAACAAGCATCCAAAGGGAGCATAAGCAGAATCATTAAAACTAAAAGAGCAAAGCTAAGCCCAGTTGTAAGCTCATTATCCACGTGCAAAGGAGAAGAATTTAACACACAGATCACCTTTACATGTCACCTGACACGCACAAACTCTTGCGTACATACTTCTTTTCAGCAGGCTGACAGCTGTGAGTAATGAGCTGGGTGGAGAAGGCTTAGATCCCACTTGGAACACAGAAACCCACCTTTACGATGTGCTGGGCTGTGTAGAAACCAGCTGGTCCTCCACCCACAATGCAAACCTTTGCGTGGGGGTCAGGAGATGTGCAAAGCCCACGATGTCCTGTGATGCAAACAAGATACAGAAATCAAGATGCAACCAAGGCTTGCTGTAGGAATATACCTCTATACGACCACATCACTGACATATCCTATTACATACATGAATGACAGATACCACCGACAAGAGCCCATACTAGAATAAGTGACAGAATGTTCAGCTCATGCTGCGTTCCAGACAAGAAACTGGACAGGGTGTGTCTGACCTGAAATGTCCCAGTTCCGACTCATGAGTAGCCATGTTTACATTTCTGTATCGAAAATTTTACTCACTATTGAATTTTCCGACAGTATTGCTCGTCGGCGTTCTCGTACATTTGGCGATGGAAAACAGTGATTTTTGGACTAACAGCCTCATCTTTGGTCTTGGGTTGAAATGGGATACTAGAAAAACAAAAACAATCATGAACGATAAATGACTGCAAATATGAGGTCCGCTCACAAATTACACCCTGCAGACTGGAACTTTCCTTCACACAGTACGGAACAAGGTAGGCATGTTCTGTTTCCTGCACAACTGTAAATTAACCTTAAATTTGAATACGTTTTCACTGACAAAGTGAGTCCCAAAACAGAACAGAAAACTATCTCAAGGAGGCGACTTACTAGAACAGGCAACATTCAAGTTCTTCCAAGCAGAATACAAAAACAGAAGACATGAGAAACAAACCAAAAATTGGCATTACACTTACTGAAACCAAGGACGAGTTTACATCATCAATTTTGCACAACAAGACCATACAACACGTTGAATGAAACGTCAACTCATATCACTACTACCTGGTTCACATTAGTGACTGTGCGTCGCAATAACAATCCGTCTGAAAAGTAAGGTTACTGCATAAAGGTTCCGCCGCTCAAAGTATCCTTCACAGACACACATAGCGCGCACACAGGCACACAGGCAAGTACTGACAATCTCTCTCTCAGTATCTTTTACACAGACACACACACACACACACACACACACACACACACACACACACACACACACACACACACACACAATCAAACCACCTGTGACGCATATAACAAATGACCAGAATGAAGGTTAATCCAAGCTTAGAAGGCCAAAGTCCTCTTAGATGTACTTT
>CM050216.1:8063438-8123438 GCA_027475355.1 Coilia nasus | reverse complement strand
CATGTGCACACACACTGACACCCCACACACAGACAGACATACACACACTGACACACCACACACATACACACATTTCCTTATTTCGATCAAAAAGGAAGTTTCTGACAGAGACTGTGAGTGGAGTTCCTGTCTGAAGTCTGAGCAAGACAACAGAAACACTCACCCACACAAACACAACACAACAAACCAACACAACACACACAATGCAGAAAGTGGCTTGGCCAAACCCTCACCCCGCACCACGACAATTGTGCAGTCACTCTCCTTGGTGTGCGCGCTGCCCGTCTGGCCGTTCAGCAGCTGCCAGCTGCAGTAGTAGCCATCGGTGTCGGCCACCTGCAGCAGGGACAGCTGGATGGTGAAGGAGCAGCACTGCCCCGTGACCGTCAGCCTGCCGGCGAAGTGTGCGTGCACGGTCTCGGTGCCGCCGTGCACGGCCTTGTACAGCACGGAGGTGTTCCCATTGAAGCGGCGCTTCAGAGAGAGCCCGTGTGGCCGTAGCGGCCCCGAGTAAGAGCAGGTGATGGCGGCAGAGGCGTTCAGCCGCGTCAGAGAGATCACCCGCGGCTCCTGTGACACCTGCGTGGACGGCACTGCAGCAGGCACACACAGCACTATAAGACGCTTTCTTGAATAATTAGAATCTTAGAATAAGAATTTTTATTAAACAATTTAAATCTTAGAACAATAGCCTTTATTAAATTACTAGAATCTTAGAATAAGAATCTTTATTGAATAATTTGAATCTAGCGTTAAGGTTAAAAAAAGAATCTTTATTGCTCCTGCTGTAAAAACAATAAGATACGGTTTAGCAGAGTCTATATATAAGCAGAGTTCAGAGTGTATAAAACAGCAATAGAAAGAGAATATAAAAAGCAACAACAAAATATAACAAAATAAAGGCAATCAGAACTTCCTTGAACTGTCCTTTCAGCTGTGGCAAATGCAGTTGGAAGTGATGGCGAAGTCTATGGGCCACATTAGATGTTGATTCCACAATGCCATCCATACAGTTACAGTGTAGGACACATACAGCTCCGTCAGTGTGAATACTATGCCAGTCCCCAGTGACTGCCCATAAGGCCGAAACTTTTGCATTATGACAGTTAAGTTAAGGTTCCCCCCTATAGGAATGGCTGATACAGATCCAAACAAACTGTTTCTGCTATAAACTTGAAGTGCTATGCACTTGAGAACTAGCCTGGTCATGCCTTTTGTCACATATTTTAATTACTGATGTTTTACAAATGGGTCATCAGATGAGAAATAGATCTACTGCAGTTAAAAAAAAAAGTCTTTATCTGGCTTATATAGATGAAATACCCTTTTAGCAAATATGTATTGCAGAAACCACCAGAGACGACAGTACAGCATCAACATGAGACTGCGCCTCTGCATGTCAGCTGCCACCTCCCACCCCCTGCCCCCCCACTCACCGTGCGTTGCCCCCAGCAACACGCAGCAGAGAAGTGCGGAGATGCTGAGGAAGTAGACGAACATCCTGCTCCGCGTCGCATGGAGCCCACAGTGAGGAGAGGACGCCTACATTGCACTCTTATAGCACCAGGAAGTGCGCCTCTGTGCACTATGGGTAATACAGGAAGTGTGAGGTACATCTCTCACAGGCAGTGGCACTCAAACACACAGTGACAGTCACACACACAGTGACATACAAACATACAAATAGTGACACTCCAACACACAGATAGTGACACTCAAATATACAGACAGTGACATTCAAATGCACAGACAGTGACACTCAAACACACAGATAGTGACACTTAAACACATAGACAGTGATACTCAAACACACTAAACACTCACACACAGTTTGGAGTCTACAAAGCAGCACCTTTATCGTTGTGTGTACTATATGTGATATAGTAGATTAATATTGCACAAAAATAAACATTTGGATTGTGTATTTCACATGGCTTTTAGGGTGTAAGTCACAGTCAAACACAGTGTTCTTACAGTGCACATAAGGAATAAAGCAAAACATCACAAGGAAACCTATCTTGCTTTGCTCATTCACAGTCATTACAGTAGGTCTTGCAAAGGTCTAGAAATGTGAATGCAGCTACATCAGGACCATGATGGCAAAGCTCCTGTAGCACATGTGCAGTGAGTACTGTACAGTTCGGGCTTTTAATTGGCTGACAGGGCTAGAAAAAAACATACATACATAGCAAAACCACGCAGCATTTGTACAGTGCTTTATCAAGGTGTGCATAAAAGTGCCCCCCCCCCCCAGACCTGCTATGAGTACTCTAAGCCCCACCCACTTCAGACCAACTGGGAGTACTCTAAGCCCCACCCACTTCAGACCCGCTGGGAGTACTCTAAGCCCCACCCACTTCAGACCCGCTGGGAATACTCTGTCACACATCCTTCAGACCTGCTGTGAGTACTCTAAGCCCCACCGCCTTCAGGCCCGCTGGGAGTACTCTAAGCCCCACCCCCTTCAGACCTGCTGGGAGTACTCTAAGCCCCACCCCCTTCAGGCCCGCTGGGAGTACTCTAAGCCCCACCCCCTTCAGACCTGCTGTGGGTACTCTAAACCCCACCTCCTTCAGACCTGCTGGGAGAACTGTAAACATCTGAAAGATGAATCCTGACCCAGACCAGCTGAAAGTTACATACCAGCTCCAAAGACATCCCATACCCGCTGGGCTTGTCCACCACAATATCCATGCAAAAATGATAAAATAGTTAGATATTAGTACAACAATTGCCTGTTACAGTGAATCTCAGCTACTTGTTACATTACATTACATTTAGCTGACGCTCTTATCCAGAGCAACTTACAGATATTTACAGGGTTTCAGTTACAGTCCCTGGAGCAGTGTGGGGTGCGATGCCTTGCTCAAGGGCATCTCAACCCTGGATAGGGCAGGATTCAAACCAGCAACCTTCTGATTGCAAGTCCAACTCCCTAACGACTAGGCCACAGTTGCACACAGTTGTTATTAGACGGAAGTGGTTATACAACTGTACATGGGCCAGACTAGAAGCTTTAACTAGGGTAGGTTTACAACCCAGTGGCATTTCCCTCACAGTATGTCACACAAGTACACACATTGTCACCCCTCCCCCCAAAACACACACACACAAAATATCCTGCACACACACTCAAAGACACCCAAAACACATATATACATAGAGTACATATTTTCATACATACACACATACTGTACATACACACATGCATATATACGTATGTACATATATACTCACAGTGCGAACATACATACATAAACACAGAAAATGTGATCTAGAAATTTCCACTTTAAGTCCATATTGGGCAGGAATGTAGAGCCAGGCCTTCTCTAGCATCCTGAGGGGGCGTGCTGGCAGTGTTTCAGGGCCTCATGTAGGTCCATGTGAAGCTTACATACGTGTGTGTGTGTGTGTTTAGGTCCATGTGGAGTAGACAGGATCAAGCTTCATTGACAGTGGCAGACAGGGGTGCTTCCGGGTCACTCAGTTCCTGCTTCTTCTGTGTCTGCGGGTTTTTGCACCTCTTGAGCAGAACGGCGCCAGCAATAATGACTATTGCGATGCCGCTTCCCACTAAGGCCCAGAGAGTACCTGGTGTGTCAGGTGTTTCTGAAACAAAGGGATATTAATACATGAAAAGCACAGTATACAAAAGCACAAATACAGTATGCTTGTACAACAGAATATATTGTGTATAAACAGCCAGTGCATCTGCACACACAAAAACAGGACCCACATAATTCTTTCATAAGCATGTGTACATACTTCTAGCTGGTGACATAAACATTAATAAAGAGTTGTGCTTACCTTTAGGTTCTGCTATTTTTTTTTCTGGATTTTCTGTAATAGCAAAGAGGAGTTATTAAAACAGTGTCAAATATAACACATTTGCAATAGTGTGTCATGTAAAGGCCCTAAAACAATCATATTTTGACAGTTACATCTCAGGAGAAATTAATAAGTGTGTGATACTTGATACTTGAAGGTGACAGGTTTTGGAAAGTCCGGTAGATTTAATCACACCACAGGTTAACACAAGAGTAAATTTGCACACAAAGTGGTGATGCACTGTAACATGGTTACATGGTTACTGTTCCTCTTCTGGTTGTGTTGCTAATGATGCTGTAGCTAACTTCACAAACACAATAACAGTGCAATGTAATAATATTTCATGTAGACATATTGGCATAATTTTTGGCAGGTACATCTCACAAGACATTATAAAATAAATGCTACCTGGTGTTCCTGGTAACATTGATACTGTGGTGTTAATTTCTCCACCACAGTTTGAACGAAGGACAGGAGTTATGTCTTTATTGATGTCAACATCAGATGGAATGACCATGGAGATTTGTCCTTTTCCGTTGGTGCTAACGTTAACCTTCGTAATGATATAGCTCTCTTCAACTGTACAATTCCTGTTGGGTACGTTGCTGAAGTCTATGTCGCAGAAGACCTGCCTTGACGCCTGGTAGACTGTGCAGTTCGCCTTCACTGTGTAGAGGGAAAAGGAAGCATTCAGGAATTGAAGCAGAAGGATTGGAGAATGACAAACGGCGCCACTAAAGATAAACATGATCCTGCCATTAGAGGAAATCACAGAAAAAACACTAGAACTCTAAAAGCCTAATTGGAGCGAGGGCCATTTTAAGTTACTGTTGCTGATGATGATGATTGCTGGTGTTATGGTGATTATTACTGATATTATTATTATTGTTTCCCGTACAATAAGTACAATGAGTACAATGAGTACAAGAAATAACAGTACATGTAAGAAAGGGTAGCTGAAAGGGTTTCTGTCTTACTTACAGAAACACTCAGTACTCGGAACCAGCAAACCCATCCACAATGTAACCATGATAACCATACAAAATGGACCCTCCATCTTGCCAGCAGAGGTTGAAAAACAGATCAGGCAGCCAATCAGCTGAGGGAAAGAGAGAGACAGAAATAAGCAATCAGTCTGGCCGATGCTACATAATACAGTTCAGGTCCGCCGATGGGTGGCCCAGAACTGGTCCCTCCTTCAATTATGGAATATAGGAGGGTGCCCCCATCAGATTGTGAACGGGCCGGATACGGTTATAACTGACCTATTAAACTGGCCAAAACTACATAAGCCAGTTATAACTGACCTGGCTTATTCCAGTATAACACAACTTGCCTATCTACCATTCATCTGGACTGGATTTCCTCATCAGAATGGTTTTTGTCAGTCTTCCGTAGACCTAACTAACACCCTTAGCTAGTTGTTGTTAAGTAGGCCGACTTTGTAACAACTCAGTAAACGTCGTGGCAGATTCATAAAGCTAATAAGACTTTTGCAGTAGACATGTTGAAGTAGACAACTTTCTTAAGTAATGATTAGTTTCACGCCACTTTCATCGCTTCTTTTGCCTAAATTCCACCTAATATTGTAAACAAATGTACATACAAGCTAACTTTTGCATGGATGGAAATAATGCAGAACTGCATTTATGCAGCTGATACATTTTAATTTAAAGTGACGTTTGCGTATGTCAAAACACATAAAATCAATAACGCCCACATTATTAATAGGTAAAATAGGTTAATGAATTTAATGATAACCTTTTTTAGACCTTGACTCATTTTGGTCATTTTTGTTGACCTAACAGTGCCCTCTATTGGTATCTAGGCAGAACACGTCAAAAGCATGTCCAAATATAGCCTGGTAAACCAGCCCCTCGTACTTCATTTAATCATTTAGTAAGAAGGGCGGGTTTACCAGGCTAGTCCAAATATGCCAGGCGTCTTCTTATGATACCTTTCATCTGAACATGTACGAAACACAGTGTGACTACATCTTCCTTCTCACACCTTACGGTATTTCACTAATCATACACGAACTTGAGGCTTTTCTGTCCCCCAACCAAGGCGGTGTGTACAGAGGGCCGTTTGAAACTGGTCGAGGAAAAACGTAAAAGGTGGGTTAGCAGTGTTCAAAATGCCAATTGCAGTAAGCTATGTCATCGTCGCCAAAAAAGCATTTAATTTTTGCACATTCTTGAAGCCAGGCTTATCTGCATATCCTTACAGTCGCCACGTGCGAGGAACAATTGTGAGATCAAGATACCGCCTTAACCGTGTTCGTATCGAAACTTCAGGTGTGCTCTATAAAGCAAAATGACAACAGATGTTTGTTACGGAGACTGTCAACCCACCATTTTTGTTACAGAGACTGTCAGTGCACCAAACAGCGCTATCAGTAGGCTATAATTGTGCATTTGTGCACTTCATGCTGTGACATACGCTGCCTGTGATAATCACTGCATTCTCACCGCTTCCGATAAGCGCATTGTCTCTGCTGCCGCAAGGGCGCTTCTGCCAAATGTCCTACACTGCGCGGCATACATGGCAAGGCGGTTTGCACCGGCAAAAACAATATAGGCTAGTCTACCACTGTTGGTTGGTAGAACAGCAAGCACTTGGTCGTTAACATGCAAGGGTACCACCGCATTTATAATAATAATAATAATAATAATAATAATAATAATAATAATAATACATAAAGAAATACAAATTTCATCAAAATCAAACCACAGATTCTGCCACGATTAAAACCAATTCAAGTCGCAGACACAAACTTACAGATGAGAGTGTAGGGTTAGGGTAGTGCCAAGCAGTCACTCAAAAGGTGTATCCTGACTTTCCCAGTAGCCTACTGCCACTCTCCACTCACTCGTTCTTAGTCGGTCTTAGTCTTAGTCCTTTGGAGGATGACATGGGTAGCACTTTATAATTGCTAATTCCTCATAAGGATTTATTTTGCATTTGTTAACTCTCACTGAATACTTTGTTCATCATTTGGTAACCATTCCATTTACATTATTTCTCATCAGTAAATCATTTATAAACATAGGCTACTGACACACATCTGTCTGGATGTCAGTTCTGTCTGTTGGTCTGACTATTTGTCTTTTGGCTATCTAATATCTATCTCTCAGCCTGCTGCCTTTCTGTATCATCTATGTAATCTGATATAGATGCTGGTGACTGAGTGGGCAAAGTGGGTAAGTGAGTGAATATCTCAGTGTGAGAGACATTGTGAAGTCAGGCAAATTGCTGCCACAGGTAAAATGGTTATAACCTGTCATGTTGTCGAACTAATTGCGAGTGAGTTGGAGGTGAGATGTTTCACTGATGACCAAGATTAGAAAATTAGAAAATATATTGTCATGCGGGCAACAACTAATAACTAACTTAACTTCACTTCCACTGCTTTTCTCATGCACACACACTCACGCACACACACTTATATCATACCCACTTTCATGCTCAATCTACCCTTTCTCTTGCTCTAGTATCATATTCACATTTGCACTCACTCTGTACTGGACCCTGTAATTGTAGTGGCAATGATCTTCAACTGCTGGTTAAGTTTATGGTTTTTATTTTCTCATTTCAACTTAGTACATTCAATATATCATAAACTAAGACCACCGTAAGAGTTTGTGCCTCGTTACAGGTCCAAACTGAAAACATTGGCTTAGATAGCATGTGACCATCTCTTACGAGTGCTGTAGCCTAACTGCAAGATAACTGTAGCAGGCACCGTAGAACTGACATTACGCTTATCAAAATAAAACTTGCTCTTCTAAGTACATAGAATGGCATATACAGTAGGTCCTCTGTACATAAACAAAACTGACTGCTAGTTGAAAAACATTAATGCAGTATCAAAAACAGAAATGTCCTTGCATATTAATAAGGTAATTCACCTAAAATAATGAACCTTTTTTGGGGTCATTTACACACTCATTTATGCCCATTCAACTTGCCTTCTCACATTTACTCAATCTCTTTTATGCATACATACACTCCTTTGTGTATACATATACTTTTTCCCTCCCTTTTGCCACCCCACCTTCTCTCACAAATTCACACACTCGCACTCTTTCTTTCACACACTTTGTTGATATTAAAATGTTTAGAGAAAACACAAGATACTTGTTCACCTATGAAGAATAGGCTACCTTTGGGAGAAGAGATTTAAGTCTTCCTGACTACAACCCTTATTCTAGTTTAGGAGAACGTTATTATTTTTTTATTTCCTGAGTCCTGAGTCAATTGTCATGTTGTTGGGTTTGCTTGCTAAGTCGCAAGGTCTAGTTGGTCTGTGAAAATTTGCAGGACACTTCATCAGCAGTGTACCTCAGGATATACAGGTGTTTAGTCCTGTAGTCTGGGTCTTTAGTCACCATCAGAGGTGGACAGTAACTAAGTAAATGTAGTCAAGTACTGTACTTAAGTACAATCTACTTGAGTATGTACTTTACAATGTACTTTACTTGAGTATTACAACTTTTGCCAACTTGTGACTTTCACTTCACTACATTTTCAATACAAATACTGTACTTTTAACTATGCACTTAACTCCTAACTCACAAAGGTTTGAATGCATAAAAACGACCGATCAATACATTCATTAAATTCGGATAAGTTACGTTGAAACATGGCAGGGATTTTGCAATAATGTGATCATGGTCATATTGAACTTTGAAGTGAATTTGAACTTGGCAGTAATTATGATGGCAATGGCAGATAATGCCTGTTCTTTATCACATCATTTATTACTGTGGTAAAGTAGAAATTAAACAAAACAATCCCTTGAGCTTTACCACATCTCTGCAGATCTTTCCAATGGAGTTGTTCTGTTTTATATTCAGGTGATGACAATATATATATATATATATATATATATATATATATATATATATATATATATATATATATATATATATATATATATATATTCAGATGAATAACAATAGTGTGCTATTCCATTTTGAAGATGGACTAGGAAATATGGTCTTGCAAAGGAATTGTGTACTTTGTCCACCTCTGGTCCTCTGAGACGGCCCCGCTTCAGGTGATCAACCCTTACCGTGTGTCCAGTATTATATATTGTCCTTTAAGAAGTCCTAATTTGGTGAATGTAAACTGGGTAATAGACTGTACAATAACCCTAATGCTAAAGCTAATGCTACCCAGTGGTTTTACACCTCTTGCTGGCTAATACTGTTTTAAGTTTGACAACTACCTGCTTTGCCGTGTTCTATACACTGCACAGCTCCAGGAAGCGGAGCTAGCCTTACTAGCTGCCTCTTTGTATCACAACACACCGCATGATCACAGAGGACAGACTTAGGCTATACCCAGCTGTAACTAAGCAGCTAATTTGACCTGAACTTACTTGTACACCATGTACAAACATGTACAGCATAAAGGTAGATGTATCTGCCAATAGACGTCTTGGTTGGGTATTGGCCTAGAATGTATTTCAAGTCAAGTCAAATGAAGTGAATTGGGTTTTATTGTCGTGTCATGTGCTTCTGCTGTGAAACTCGTGCATGTGGTTACATTGTCAGGCTTAAGCATATGGTTCTGCTGTGAAAGTGACTGTGGTCTCTGCAGGTCCACTTGCCACAGAACAAACTTGTGATCTCGGGCAACTCACACACATACACACACACACACACACACACACACACACAAAACCTGACAGTAACTGCTGGACCTAACCACACACACACACACACACACACACACACACACATTACATAAGCTGCAAAAGAGAAAGGGAACTCCTCTTGATTCTTGTAAGAGTCAAGAGAACCAAGCAATACTAGAGAGTGCCATTGGAGAAGAAAGTTGCGTAGATTTGACACCATATAGCTATCTGACAATTAGTATTTCACACAGCAGGGTATAATTACACAGTCATTAGGACAGCTAACTGGACACAGAAGAGCTTATATGACATGGAGGGAAAACTATGTGTTGTGTCGTGTGAGGACAGACACCATCTAACTGGTTTGGAATGTTACAGGGAAACAAAATTAAAACTAGAAAAGCACTCGGAGAGTGCAGACCTCTGCCAAGGCAGCTGAAATCTCCACCTTATACCATCCCCACCTGAAGACTTTTTGTTTGATGAGTAAAAAATTTAACATTCTTGATCACCAGATCTGGAATAATCCCAGGATCTGGACCATTCTATGTTATTCTATGTTGTTAGTCTATATGGTTGTCTTATATGGTGATTTTTTACCAAGCATTCTGAGCATTATTTGTAGAGTTATAAGCAAAAATGTCCAAATTGGCTCTATCTCGCAATGGTGAAGAATCCTTTAAATCCTGGATCCAGATGGTGATCAGTTCTAAGTTCTAAGCCAACTTCTGATCTATCCTGAAAATTTCATAGTAATCCATCCAGAACTTTCTGAGTTATGCTATTAACAAACAAACAAACAAATAAACAGACAGACAAACAAACAAACCAACACTGGCAAAAACATAACCTCCTTGGCAGAGGTAAAAAAAAAAAGAAAATCGCAAACAGGAGCGTCAAACGCAGACTGGTACCAGGAGACAAATCGAGTCCTCACCAGGTCACTGACACTATATACACCATTTCAGTGATAAAACCAACACCAAAGCCTGAGCCTGAGACATGTTGTTTCGCTTTCTGAACTGCTAAATGCTCTCATCCCTTTTTTTGATGTATCTTCTTTTAAACTTGCTGAACACAAAAATGGCCACAATAATGATGACTGCACTGCTGGTTCCCAGAATGGCCAAGAGAGAGGACGATTTAAAAGGTTTGTGTGGAGTTTTGGGTGTGGGCTTCTGGTCATCTGAAAATAGAGAATAATGGGTAATCATAAGCACTGTTTAGTACATATGCTTGTAAAATAAAATACATTAGCCAGGCACAACACAAAGGCTCTACTTTACCTACACAAACTATATTACCTATGTATAACACATATATACTTACCTTTGTCCTCCTGTTGTCCTAAAATGAGAAACATAAAATGATTAAAAACATCAATAAACCTACAGAATTGTGATGTCATGTGAAAGTGTTTGCATAATGATATTTTAGATGATAAATGTCAGAAGACATTACGTAAATGTGTGGTACCTGCATGTATTGTGTTTTGAGATGGTAAACTGAAGCTTGACTGAGTGGGACCACAGCTTGTAAGAAGAGTAAAGTTGCACTCCTGGTGCTGATTCATGGCGACAGCAGTGGGCAAGCTGATCAAGAGTCTTCCTATTCCAGCTTCATTGCTGATGATTTCATAGGTAACTGCCACATATGTGTCGTAGCAGAGACTAATGTAGCACTGATGAAATTTACATGGATATGCTATGCCAGTGTAGTCAATGTGGCAGGAGACATGCCTACGTTCCTGGTCAGCTGTGCAGTTGGACCTTACTGTCAAGAGACAAAAAAGCTGAGGTCAGAAGGATGTGTCACAACAGACTGGCTCATAAGAAAGAAAAAGAGCCTTCTCCCCCCGCCATGATGAAAGATTCTAGTTTGTCATTGTGCTTACACAGCACAAAGCTACTTTAACATCTGCATGTAACCCATCACACATAAGCAGCTTGCAGCCATGAGCCTGCAGAGCACTGTGTGGGGACAATACCATGCTCAGGGCACGTCAGTGACACTTCAGTGGAAGTGGGTTGGAACCTGCGACCCTCCAGTGTGTGCATTACCTTAACCGCTAGCCCACCACTGCTCATGATATTGTGGCAACAGCAAAAAGAACAGATTCTAGCAGTAAATAGCAGTGACTGCTAATTAAATGACTTAAGTAATTATTATAATAATACATTTTATTATAATTACAGAGGTACAAAAGGCCTAGGTTTAGCAGTAGCCTACATTTAAGAGGTGATGTATTTATTTTTTACTTACAAGATTCACTGCTGTAACACAGCACACACAACCGTGCTAAAACTATAACCACCATACGAAATGGACACTTCATTTTGTCAGCAGAGGTTAAAGTCCAGATCAGGAAACCAATCAGCTGAGGGGAAGACAGAGACAGACATAATTAGAAAGACAACTTACACGGACTCTTTTGAGCTTATTGCAGTTCGCTGGCCGTAAGTAGCTGCATTAACCTGAGCGCCCCCCAAGGCTCACTAACTGCAACACCTGGTTTCTATCCCACTTGTAAATGCGCATTTCAGCTATTCGATCGAGTCGAAGTAGGCTAACTTGGAAACACTTCAAACATCCATCAGTCTTCTGATTCGGGGTGTAAAACGACGTTTACGCAGAATTACTATCAGAGGCGGTTTTTGGTATAGGCAAACCTAGGCATTTGCCTAGGGCCCCACCAAATTTGCCTTCTTTATGGGGCCCCAAATATGAGCAGCCAAGCCGCAGTAAATAAATTAAAAAAAAATATTATTCCAGTAAATATCAGAATAATACTGAATTAATGTTTAAACAATATTTGTCCCAGGACACATACCCCCCTTCACTGTTGTGCATTGGACTAGTCCATATGTAGCAATGCGTGACACAACGTGACTCAAACCAAAGCGGGAACTGTAAACATGAAGCGGAATTATGAGTGGCTATGCTAAAAGAAAAAAAATGGGCAGAAAACAAAAGGAATACAGACACTGCCAAAACTAACTTCATTTTTTACACCTGCTGCCACACACACACACACCACTCAATCTTTACTAATCAATCTTTTTTGAGAACTTTACTAACTGCTACCCTAAACACACACACACACTCTCTGTATCTCTCTCTCCCTCTCCCCCCCTCTCTCTCTCTCTCTCTCTCCTCACACACACACATTGTTATTCCTGTCCACATACACACAAAAAATATTTTCATCAGTCCTGTTGAAATGTAAATAGCAGTTTCCATTGGCTCCATCTCCATTTTGTATTCTAGTTCTTATAAGCACAAGATCAGGTTTTGTCTCTGGCAGTTTTCAAACATGATTTCAAACATGGAGCATAATAGTGCTCTCTCTCTCTCTCTATCTCTCTCATTTGATCTAAGCAATAAACAAATCATTTTAGCAAATGCTGGAGTAATCTGAAACTGATTTGCTGTGGAGAGTTAAGATCATTGTAATAAGACCATTGTTGGTGGTACTGCAGTCTTGGTTCATTGCGATAAGCCAAGAGGTATAGGGATGGTTATTTGACTTAGGTGTGTGTTTCAAATATGAGGGCCCCACATCTATATTTTGCCTAGGGCCCCCACGTGACTAAATCCGCCTCTGATTACTATGAATGTTCATACTGTAACCGATCTGAATAACTCCATTGGAAACTTGTGACTAAGCAAACGTTTGCTGTCCGATCCCTCAGTAAAACAGCTGTCATTTTGTAAATTCACATAGTCTACCAAGAGTTTTGAAGCGGTCAACAGCCTGCAACTTGAAAATCGTTGATATTGACTTACCAGAGTCGAGCAATCCCTTGGAAAAGTTTTGAGAATGAACTCTAGTCCGACTGCACAGCAGCACACAGGGACTCCGCCGTGCGGGGAAAGTGAAAGCGTTGAAGGCGTAACACATGGAATGTCTTACTGTAAAAGCTTACTGTAAAATGCAGGCTCACATTCTCAATGTTTTGTAATATATATCAGTGTTTGTGCTACAGGAACAGATGCGAAATTGATTGTATACGTAAGGGCAAATTATATATATTACACTTTGTGTGATTATTTCTGTAAATTTTGAGAACCACTGAAATAGAATAACACGCCTATACCAAGCAAACTGTCTCATATTGTGCATTTCTGGGCAGTCTTGTCTTTGGTAAAAAAAAAAAAAAAAAAAAAGCAGTAGATTCCCCGGTTACGTACAAGACTTAAAAATCAAAGTTTGATTGATTAGTTTAAAAATGGATATGCTTTTGCAATGAATGATGCAATTCTATTGTAATTCTATACAGTACAGGATGGAATTCTATCCTGTTGCAGGAGGGCAGTAAAGGATGTAATTCTAACAGAGAATGCATGCACTAGGAGATAGGTACTATGTGCACTGTAACTCTGCATATCATTTATCAACTTTGCAGAAGTAATGATTCTGAGGAAAAAAGGAAAAATGAAGCTTCTACATAATAATAATAATAATAATAATAGGCAACAGTATACCTTCCCTCTCACTGTCTGTATCTGTGTGTGTGTGTGTGTGTGCGTAGTTATAGCAGTCAGTAATTCCTTGTGACCTGCACCCAAAGCAGAAGCCTGCTGACATGCAGCTTTCTCTCCACTCTGGAAATCCTTTATGGAGTCTTTATTGTATGACCTCAGAGGAGTTTCCTCTTTTCATGTCACAGCAAACATGCTGAGTGTGACAAACTGTGCTGCATCCAGTTGGTTTTCTAATCTTATCTGATATGGTGACAGCTGATATGGTGAATAGCAGTAAGTATTAATTGCCCCTGGTGAGTGAAAAGCAGAGGCCCATTAGTGTATATGTGTGTGTGTGTGTGTGTGTGTGTGTGTGTGTGTGTGTGTGTGTGTGTGTGTGTGTGTGTGTGTGTGTGTGGATGTGTGATGTCACCGGTGAGTTCCCATACACCTAACCTGGATGAATGTAGGAAGATAGTACAATTAGGATTCAACAAGAGTGGATAAAAATCCCTTTAAGAAAGTAGGTGGCCCTATGCCAGCTTGTGCATGTGGATATTGTCACATTATCATCATTAACAGGCTGGGACAAGTGTGTCAAAGTTATTAATTTATTTGTTCACACAAATTGAAACTTTTCTCTTATTCTTTCTTTGGTCAGCTGGTGGTGCTATGATGGACAGACATGTTGGATGTCTGGATTTCATCATAATCACAGTATCTAATAACCTGAGAAGTTTCAGGTAAATCTTTCAATGCACTGGGACTTAATAACACATTTCCGTTTATTAGATAGCCTATTAAAATTCGTCCTCTTGCCATGTAAGGGATAATGGACGACACGGTGTTCGGATATCAGAAAGTTAATGCACATTCGAGGTGGTAATGCGGCCACAAAGCGAATCGGAGTAGCCGTTATACCTTAAAGTGCATTAACTTTCTGATATCCGAACACCGTTCAGTCCATTATCCCGCTTATACCACGGTTACCACACTTGTCTGATTTTAATTTCAGGTAATCATTTCCATGTTTTAATCACTAAAACAAACTTATTTGTAGAACTACTTCCATCCGGCACAAGATGTGTCTTTTCATAACTTACTGGACAAACTGCCATTCCAAACTGGAGGTTGCTATGCCCAATACCCAGTCGTTAGTTCCATGAGTTTGGTTGTCAAGCTAGCTATTCCAAAATTCTGTTATGGCCTTGCTTAGCAAAATCATGTTAGTAGAGAGTCCAAATGCAGCCTGATAGCACTAAAAGACGACCTTAATAATATGTTGCAACTCTGTGCTCTTCCATCTGCTCGTCATTTGCTAAAGCTTTCATATCTTCACTATTTATTTACGGTGCCTGTCCACTCTCACGGCGCGTTGAGATAGCTTGCCGCACCACCTCCCCTTGTGTTGCTGGATCGCTACTACAGGTGGGCGTTCTCGGAAGTGTACAGAAAGTGCTGTTGAAAGACCACAGCACAACATAAGCATGTCTGCGTGTGGCTTATGTCCTCTATTGTAAGTGGCGTTGAATAAAAACATGTAAAAATGGGCTGTGTCTACATAGCACGTTCTTGCAGTTAACATCGCCTCCAAATCTGCTGGAATCAAACCAGTATCGCTCCAGTTGCTGGTCGACTTCTTTGCCTCCATAGAAACTACACTGTCGGTGTACTTAGATTTTCTACAGCATACAATTTCACTCATACTCACCAACAGAAACTGTAATAATAATAAAACAACAGTTTTCTTTTCTCGAGAAAAGTGCATATTTACGATAACTGATTTCTTCACGACAATACCTCGCTTGTGATCTACTTTCATTGGATAACGCGGGCGCGTTCACCGGACTCATTTGCATAAAGTTCAGCAGAGTCCAACTTCTTCACGCACCGCGCAGCTCCGTGCAGCACGGTGAACATGACGGAGCAAGTGGATCCGTCACGTTCACCGTGCTGCACGCATTCAATTCATTTTCAATTGAGTCCAGCACGTCCTCACGGCTGCTCCCGCAAAGCTTGTCGGGAATGCGACACGGGTGTTTGGATAGCTCCGGCACGTCAAGAAGTTGGGCTCTGCTCAACTTTATGCAAATGTATCCGGCGAACGCATCTGCGTTATCCAATAAAAGTAGAGCACACGGGGATATCCCATGACTCCCGCGGTTCTCGTGAAGGTGTATTTATCTCCTTACAGTTATTGTCTGGTGGGTTTTATGTGTGTGTGCATGTAACAAAACACATGTGCAAAGTTTGGGCAGGGCAGAGTCGTCAGTTATTATGGTTTGCTAGCTTGCTATATCGATAGATACAGGTAGACAGATAGCCTCGTAGATTCCAAAGACACGCCCATGCCCAAACATTTTGAAAATGTACATGCAGTCCCTATCCGGCAACACAAGGGGAGGCAGTACGTTTTCATAACGGACCAGACGGAGCAAGTGGATTTGTACCGTCACCGCTGATACAGCGGTGATCCACTTGCTCCGTCACATTCACCGTGCTGCACGCATTCAATTCAATTTCAATAGAGTCCGGCACGTCCTCACGGCTGCTCCCGCAAAGGTTGCCGGGAATGCGACACGGCCGTTTGGATAGCTCCGGCACGTCAAGAAGTTGGGCTCTGCTCAACTTTATGCAAATTTATCCGTCGAACGCGTCTGCGTTATCCAATAAAAGTAGAGCACACGGGGTATCCCATGACACCCGCGGTTCTCGTGAAGGGTTTATTTATCTCGTTACAGTTATTGTCTGGTGGGTTTTATGTGTGTGTGCATGTAACAAAACACATGTGTAAAGTTTGGTAAGGGCACCGTTGTCAGTTATTATGGTTTGTTAGCTTGCTATATCGATAGATACAGGTAAACAGATAGCCTCGTAGATTCCAAAGACACGCCCATGCCCAAACATTTTGAAAATGTACATGCAGTCCCTATCCGGCAACACAAGGGGAGGCAGTACGTTTTCATAACGGACCAGACGGAGCAAGTGGATTTGTACCGATAGGCTTTGCGAGGACAGCCATACCGACTTGACGGACTCCATTGGAAATGAATTGAATGCGTGCAACGCGGCAAATCGGACGCTTCCGGTGGGCGTATTCAATTATCGATGTAAACAGAGAGCCAACAGAGGCAGAGCCGATTTACGGAGAGCCCTCCCACTCCCTATTCACCCCCATTATACCGAATTTGGCTGCAGTTCACCTAGGGGGCGATCGCGGGCGAGTGCAAAATACATGGGGCTCTATGGAGCTAGACGGCTAAACTACATCATTCTTGCTTATCATCATCTACGAAATCCAAATATTACAGTGGTTTCCGAGAGATCGATATGGATTGTAAGCCAAAAGTGGAATAATCCGGGGGTTATATCCTTTTGTCCTCTTACAGATTGGGCAGTTGCGATCCAGACTCTGCTAGCATCTAGCTAATGAAATCCGATTGGTCAATGAAGATCTCACGCCTGGTTATGACGAAAGAATTGACTTTATGGCACTCACCCACAGAAGAGCAACAAAGCTCTTAAGGAGGACTCTGGAGCTACATTACAGTATACGTTTTTATTTTGGTTATTGGCAACTTTGGATGTACTTATCGCACAATATACACATTGTATTGTAAAAAAATAAATTAAGTTAGTTAACTGACTGCGAACATGTGTGTTTTCTTACCTTGAGCGTATGATGATATATTGCTACCTTAAAGATAATCCCGCTTTCTATTACATCCAATTTTTAAACATTCCATATACAAATTAAAAAGGTGATATCTGTAAAGATGCCACGCAGGTGTGCAGTCATAAATTGCAATAGTTATAGGAAAGGACTGTCCTATTTCAGTTTTCCCAAGGACGATGAAAGGTAACGTGTTTTTTTCTGGTTATATGGGTCAGACCTCGGAGCGCATTTGAAGCTATGCGCTCCGCAAAATCGCCGGTTTTTGAAAATTTGGAGGGAAAAATAGGCCAGGGGCCTGTGCAAATGTCACTGCCTGTATTAAGTTGTTAATGGAGTGTTAATGGAGACACCACAGGCTTGTACTTTACTCAATTACTCCTTCATCTCCTTCATCATCTCCACAGAGAACGTTTCTCCAGCTGTTGCCTCTGCTGCCACTGCGAGCATAGGCTGCATGGGAAAGGAGAGGCGCAAGGTGCCGTAAAGTGATTTAACATGCATGACGTCATTTGATTACCAAAGCCGTAGTTCTCTGGCCGTGTTTTGTAATGTTCAAGCGAGTTTAAAAATACTGACTATGTGCCGTTTGTAAGGATTGTCCATTCTGTTTTTTAAAAACTGTAGCTTTTTTTATTTATTTATTATACCCAAAGAAATGTAGGAATCTATGAGTGGAGCTCCATAGGATCCCATTCATTCTGCACTCGCCCGCGAGCGCCCCTAGAGTGCAGTACCACACCGGACGTTCCGAGAGTGAAGATTCTCCTCCCATTAAACGTTCTCTGACAGAGGTTTCTCCAAGGGGGTAGGAATATATCCGGAAGCTGAAGCACCCATGGGGAAATCTCAACCCGGAAAATGACCAATAGCACTCACCGTGCGTTGCCCCCAGCAACACGCAGCAGAGAAGTGCGGAGATGCTGAGGAAGTAGACGAACATCCTGCTCCGCGTCGCATGGAGCCCACAGTGAGGAGAGGACGCCTACATTGCACTCTTATAGCACCAGGAAGTGCGCCTCTGTGCACTATGGGTAATACAGGAAGTGTGAGGTACATCTCTCAGAGGCAGTGGCACTCAAACACACAGTGACAGTCACACACACAGACAGTGACATACAAACATACAAATAGTGACACTCCAACACACAGATAGTGACACTCAAATATACAGACAGTGACATTCAAATGCACAGACAGTGACACTCAAACACACAGATAGTGACACTTAAACACATAGACAGTGATACTCAAACACACTAAACACTCACACACAGTTTGGAGTTTGGAAAACAGCACCTTTATTGTTGGACTTTATGTGATATAGTTGAATAATATTGCACAAAAATAAACATTTGGATTGTGTATTTCACATGGCTTTTAGGGTGTAAGTCACAGTCAAACACAGTGTTCTCACAGTGCACATAAGGAATAAAGCAAAACATGACAAGGAAACCTATCTGGCTTTGCTCATTCACAGTCAGATCATTACAGTAGGTCTTGCAAAGGTCTAGAAATGTGAATGCAACTACATCAGGACCATGATGGCAAAGCTAATTGAATCTTCTATTCTCGAATTTCGGGCCGGGTCGGGCCTAAAATGTCAATAATTACGTTCGGGTCGGGTCGGGTCGGGCCGGGCTTCTCTCTCGCTGACTTAAAAAAAAAAAAAAAATGTTTATAAAAATGTATACTAAAATGATGTGTGGATACTAAACTAAAGTAGTTAAATAAAATAAATAATTTGGATAAAACAGAGAAGGCGCTGTAAGGTAATTGCTATTTAACTACTAAACAGGAGCCGCAGAGCCAGAGCATGCTCTGCGCACGTGTTTAACTTAGATTTCGTTACAAAAGACAGGCTTTAATTTGTTATCATAAATTATCCCTCCTCCTCCCGAGTCCTCACAAATAAAATATGAAATTTCGGGTTTGCTTCGGGCTCGGGCCTGCAAATCAAGTTAATTGGTCGGGCTCGGGCTGGGTCGGGCTTTAATACCCGCGGGCCTGGGTCGGGTCGGGCTGGATTTTTTAGGCCCGATCTTACCTCTAGCTGGGAGTACTCTAAGCCCCACCCACTTCAGACCAACTGGGAGTACTCTAAGCCCCACCCACTTCAGACCCGCTGGGAATACTCTAAGTCACACATCCTTCAGACCTGCTGGGAGTACTCTAAGCCCCACCCCCTTCAGGCCTGCTGGGAGTACTCTAAGCCCCACCCCCTTCAGACCTGCTGGGAGTACTCTAAGCCCCACCCCCTTCAGGCCCGCTGGGAGTACTCTAAGCCCCACCCCCTTCAGACCTGCTGCGGGTACTCTAAACCCCACCCCCTTCAGACCTGCTGGGAGAACTGTAAACATCTGAAAGATGAATCCTGACCCAGACCAGCTGAAAGTTGCATACCAGCTCCAAAGACATCCAATACCCGCTGGGCTTGTCCTCCACAATATCCATGCAAAAATGATAAAATAGTTAGATATTAGTACAACAATTGCCTGTTACAGTGAATCTCAGCTAGACGGAAGTGGTTATACAACTGTACATGGGCCAGACTAGAAGCTTTAACTAGGGTAGGTTTACAACCCAGTGGCATTTCCTATACCTATAGGGCAGGAATGTAGAGCCAGGCCTTCTCTAGCATCCTGAGGGGGCGTGCTGGCAGTGTTTCAGGGCCTCATGTAGGTCCATGTGAAGCTTACATACGTGTGTGTGTGTGTGTGTGTTTAGACCCATGTGGAGTAGACAGGATCAAGAGGCTTCATCGACAGTGGCAGACAGGGGTGCTTCCGGCTCACTCAGTTCCTGCTTCTTCTGTGTCTGCGGGTTTTTGCACCTCTTGAGCAGAACGGCGCCAGCAATAATGACTATTGCGATGCCGCTTCCCACTAAGGCCCAGAGAGTACCTGGTGTGTCAGGTGTTTCTGAAACAAAGGGATATTAAAACATTAAAACAGTGTCAAATATAAAACATTTGCAATAGTGTGTCATGTAAAGGCCCTAACACAATCATATTTTGACAGTTACATCTCAGGAGAAATTAATAAGTGTGTGATACTTGATACTTGAAGGTGACAGGTTTTGGAAAGTCCAGTAGATTTAATCACACCACAGGTTAACACAAGAGCACACACAGCACCACCCTTACTGCTCCCCCCCCCACACACACACACACACACTTCACACAGCATATAGCTTGCTGCCCACCTCCCCACACACACAGCACACAAGATACAGCCACACACACATACACACAGGACAGCCCTCGCAGCTCAAGCCCCCACCCACCACACACGGAGCTTGCGTCACCCTCACTGCCCCCCCACCCCCGCACACATACAGCACACAGTATATAGTCTTGCTGCCCGCCTCATGCCACCTCCCTCCACCCCCCCCCCCCAGCACACAGCACAGAAGTCACAGCCCTCACGGCTCAAGCCCCCCTCCCACATGCACACAGCACATATCTTTGCTCCCCAGCCCTCTCTACACATGTGTGTCCAACCCCACCTCAGCGCTGTCAGCTGCACACGCAGTGCCACCCCCCACACAGCCCGTCATCTGCCACCACAGTCAGTCCTTCCTCCCAATCATAACTGCACTTTATCCCACCCCCCTTCACCTTTTTTCTACCTCTGCCCTTCTTATGGCCCCCCCAAATGCATTCTACGCACTTTACTCCCCACTCCCCATGCACAGTCTAGACCCACAATCATCAGTTTCACTGCATGTCCTACTACCCAGTATGTCTATGCATGTGACAAATAAAACTCCTTGTATCCTTGTAAGAGTAAATTTGCACACAAAGTGGTGATGCACTGTAACATGGTTACATGGTTACTGTTCCTCTTCTGGTTGTGTTGCTAATGATGCTGTAGCTAACTTCACAAACACAATAACAGTGCAATGTAATAATATTTCATGTAGACATATTGGCATAATTTTTGGCAGGTACATCTCACAAGACATTATAAAATAAATGCTACCTGGTGTTCCTGGTGGCCTTTGATACATTGATACTGTGATGTTAATTCCTCCACCACAGTTTGAACGAAGGACAGGAGTTATGTTGTCTTTATTGATGTCAACATCAGATGGAATGACCATGGAGATTTGTCCTTTTCTGTTGGTGCTAAAGTTAACCTTCGTATTGATATAGCTCTCTTCAACTATACAAGTGCTGTTGGGTACGTTGCTGAAGTCTGTGTCGCAGAAGACCTCCCTTGACGCCTGGTAGACTGTGCAGTTCGCCTTCACTGTGTAGAGGGAAAAGGAAGCATTCAGGAATTGAAGCAGAAGGATTGGAGAATGACAAACAGCGCCACTAAAGATAAACATGATCCTGCCATTAGAGAAAACAAATTATTAAAACAGTGTCAAATATAAAACATTTGCAATAGTGTGTCATGTAAAGGCCCTAACACAATCATATTTTGACAGTTACATCTCAGGAGAAATTAATAAGTGTGTGATACTTGATACTTGAAGGTGACAGGTTTTGGAAAGTCCGGTAGATTTAATCACACCACAGGTTAACACAAGAGTAAATTTGCACACAAAGTAGTGATGCACTGTAACATGGTTACATGGTTACTGTTCCTCTTCTGGTTGTGTTGCTAATGATGCTGTAGCTAACTTCACAAACACAATAACAGTGCAATGTAATAATATTTCATGTAGACATATTGGCATAATTTTTGGCAGGTACATCTCACAAGACATTATAAAATAAATGCTACTGGTGTTCCTGGTAACATTGATACTGTGGTGTTAATTTCTCCACCACAGTTTGAACGAAGGACAGGAGTTATGTTGTCTTTATTGATGTCAACATCAGATGGAATGACCATGGAGATTTGTCCTTTTCCGTTGGTGCTAAAGTTAATCTTCGTAATGATATAGCTCTCTTCAACTGTACAATTCCTGTTGGGTACGTTGCTGAAGTCTATGTCGCAGAAGACCTGCCTTGACGCCTGGTAGACTCTGCAGTTCGCCTTCACTGTGTAGAGGGAAAAGGAAGCATTCAGGAATTGAAGCAGAAGGATTGGAGAATGACAAACAGCGCCAATAAAGATAAACATGATCCTGCCATTAGAGAAAACAAATTATTAAAACAGTGTCAAATATAAAACATTTGCAATAGTGTGTCATGTAAAGGCCCTAACACAATCATATTTTGACAGTTACATCTCAGGAGAAATTAATAAGTGTGTGATACTTGATACTTGAAGGTGACAGGTTTTGGAAAGTCCGGTAGATTTAATCACACCACAGGTTAACACAAGAGTAAATTTGCACACAAAGTAGTGATGCACTGTAACATGGTTACATGGTTACTGTTCCTCTTCTGGTTGTGTTGCTAATGATGCTGTAGCTAACTTCACAAACACAATAACAGTGCAATGTAATAATATTTCATGTAGACATATTGGCATAATTTTTGGCAGGTACATCTCACAAGACATTATAAAATAAATGCTACCTGGTGTTCCTGGTAACATTGATACTGTGGTGTTAATTTCTCCACCACAGTTTGAACGAAGGACAGGAGTTATGTTGTCTTTATTGATGTCAACATTAGATGGAATGACCATGGAGATTTGTCCTTTTCCGTTGGTGCTAAAGTTAACCTTCGTAATGATATAGCTCTCTTCAACTGTACAATTCCTGTTGGGTACGTTGCTGAAGTCTATGTCGCAGAAGACCTGCCTTGACGCCTGGTAGACTGTGCAGTTCGCCTTCACTGTGTAGAGGGAAAAGGAAGCATTCAGGAATTGAAGCAGAAGGATTGGAGAATGACAAACCGCGCCACTAAAGATAAACATGATCCTGCCATTAGAGGAAATCACAGAAAAAACACTAGAACTCTAAAAGCCTAATTGGAGCGAGGGCCATTTTAAATTACTGTTGCTGATGATGATGATTGCTGGTGTTATGGTGATTATTACTGATATTATTATTATTGTTTCCCGTACAATAAGTACAATGAGTACAAGAAATAACAGTACATGTAAGAAAGGGTAGCTGAAAGGGTTTCTGTCTTACTTACAGAAACACTCAGTACTTGGAACCAGCAAACCCATCCACAATGTAACCATGATAACCATACAAAATGGACCCTCCATCTTGCCAGCAGAGGTTGAAAAACAGATCAGGCAGCCAATCAGCTGAGGGAAAGAGAGAGACAGAAATAAGCAATCAGTCTGGCCGATGCTACATAGTACAGTTCAGGTCCGCCGATGGGGGTCCCAGAACTGGTCCCTCCTTCAATTATGGAATATAGGAGGGTGCCCCCATCAGATTGTGAACGGGCCGGATACGGTTATAACTGACCTATTAAACTGGCCAATACTACATAAGCCAGTTATAACTGACCTGGCTTATTGCAGTATAACACAACTTGCCTATCTACCATTCATCTGGACTGGATTTCCTCATCAGAATGGTTTTTGTCAGTCTTCCGTAGACCTAACTAACACCCTTAGCTAGTTGTTGTGAAGTAGGCCGACTTTGTAACAACTCAGTAAACGTCGTGGCAGATTCATAAAGCTAATAAGACTTTTGCAGTAGACATGTTGAAGTAGACAACTTTCTTAAGTGATGATTAGTTTCACGCCACTTTCATCGCTTCTTTTGCCTAAATTCCACCTAATATTGTAAACAAATGTACATACAAGCTAACTTTTGCATGGATGGAAATAATGCAGAACTGCATTTATGCAGCTGATACATTTTAATTTAAAGTGACGTTTGCGTGTGTCAAAACACATAAAATCAATAACGCCCACATTGTTAATAGATAAAATAGGTTAATGAATTTAATGATAACCTTTTTTAGACCTTGACTCATTTTGGTCATTTTTGTCGACCTAACAGTGCCCTCTATTGGTATCTAGGCAGAACACGTCAAAAGCACGTCCAAATATAGCCTGGTAAACCAGCCCCTCGTACTTCATTTAATCATTTAGTAAGAAGGGCGGGTTTACCAGGCTAGTCCAAATATGCCAGGCGTCTTCTTATGATACCTTTCATCTGAACATGTACGAAACACAGTGTGACTACATCTTCCTTCTCACACCTTACGGTATTTCACTAAATCATACACGAACTTGAGGCTTTTCTGTCCCCCAACCAAGGCGGTGTGTACAGAGGGCCGTTTGAAACTGGTCGAGGAAAAACGTAAAAGGTGGGTTAGCAGTGTTCAAAATGCCAATTGCAGTAAGCTATGTCATCGTCGCCAAAAAAGCATTTAATTTTTGCACATTCTTGAAGCCAGGCTTATCTGCATATCCTTACAGTCGCCACGTGCGAGGAACAATTGTGAGATCAAGAGACCGCCTTAACCGTGTTCGTATCGAAACTTCAGGTGTGCTCTATAAAGCAAAATGACAACAGATGTTTGTTACGGAGACTGTCAACCCACCATTTTTGTTACAGAGACTGTCAGTGCACCAAACAGCGCTATCAGTAGGCTATAATTGTGCATTTGTGCACTTCATGCTGTGTGATATACGCTGCCTGTGATAATCACTGCATTCTCACCGCTTCCGATAAGCGCATTGTCTCTGCTGCCGCAAGGGCGCTTCTGCCAAATGTCCTACACTGCGCGGCATACATGGCAAGGCGGTTTGCACCGGCAAAAACAATATAGGCTAGTCTACCACTGTTGGTTGGTAGAACAGCAAGCACTTGGTCGTTAACATGCAAGGGTACCACCGCATTTATAATAATAATATTAATATTAATATTAATATTAATATTAATATTAATATTAATATTAATAATAATAATAATAATAATAATACATAAAGAAATACAAATTTCATCAAAATCAAACCACAGATTCTGCCACGATTAAAACCAATTCAAGTCGCAGACACAAACTTACAGATGAGAGTGTAGGGTTAGGGTAGTGCCAAGCAGTCACTCAAAAGGTGTATCCTGACTTTCCCAGTAGCCTACTGCCACTCTCCACTCACTCGTTCTTAGTCGGGAGTTTTATCCCGGCGAAAGTGAAAGTATAATAGCAGCCGTACCGGAGTGCAGACCAACCTGTAACGCATGCCCTCCTTTGGAGGATGACATGGGTAGCACTTTATAATTGCTAATTCCTCATAAGGATTTATTTTGCATTTGTTAACTCTCACTGAATACTTTGTTCATCATTTGGTAACCATTCCATTTACATTATTTCTCATCAGTAAATCATTTATAAACATAGGCTACTGACACACATCTGTCTGGATGTCAGTTCTGTCTGTTGGTCTGACTATTTGTCTTTTGGCTATCTAATATCTATCTCTCAGCCTGCTGCCTTTCTGTATCATCTATGTAATCTGATATAGATGCTGGTGACTGAGTGGGCAAAGTGGGTAAGTGAGTGAATATCTCAGTGTGAGAGACATTGTGAAGTCAGGCAAATTGCTGCCACAGGTAAAATGGTTATAACCTGTCATGTTGTCGAACTAATTGCGAGTGAGTTGGAGGTGAGATGTTTCACTGATGACCAAGATTAAAAAATTAGAAAATATATTGTCATGCGGGCAACAACTAATAACTAACTTAACTTCACTTCCACTGCTTTTCTCATGCACACACACTCACGCACACACACTTATATCATACCCACTTTCATGCTCAATCTACCCTATCTCTTGCTCTAGTATCATATTCACATTTGCACTCACTCTGTACTGGACCCTGTAATTGTAGTGGCAATGATCTTCAACTGCTGGTTAAGTTTATGGTTTTTATTTTCTCATTTCAACTTAGTACATTCAATATATCATAAACTAAGACCACCGTAAGAGTTTGTGCCTCGTTACAGGTCCAAACTGAAAACATTGGCTTAGATAGCATGTGACCATCTCTTACGAATGCTGTAGCCTAACTGCAAGATAACTGTAGCAGGCACCGTAGAACTGACATTACGCTTATCAAAATAAAACTTGCTCTTCTAAGTACATAGAATGGCATATACAGTAGGTCCTCTGTACATAAACAAAACTGACTGCTAGTTGAAAAACATTAATGCAGTATCAAAAACAGAAATGTCCTTGCATATTAATAAGGTAATTCACCTAAAATAATGAACCTTTTTTGGGGTCATTTACACACTCATTTATGCCCATTCAACTTGCCTTCTCACATTTACTCAATCTCTTTTATGCATACATACACTCCTTTGTGTATACATATACTTTTTCCCTCCCTTTTGCCACCCCACCTTCTCTCACAAATTCACACACTCGCACTCTTTCTTTCACACACTTTGTTGATATTAAAATGTTTAGAGAAAACACAAGATACTTGTTCACCTATGAAGAATAGGCTACCTTTGGGAGAAGAGATTTAAGTCTTCCTGACTACAACCCTTATTCTAGTTTAGGAGAACGTTATTATTTTTTTATTTCCTGAGTCCTGAGTCAATTGTCATGTTGTTGGGTTTGCTTGCTAAGTCGCAAGGTCTAGTTGGTCTGTGAAAATTTGCAGGACACTTCATCAGCAGTGTACCTCAGGATATACAGGTGTTTAGTCCTGTAGTCTGGGTCTTTAGTCACCATCAGAGGTGGACAGTAACTAAGTAAATGTAGTCAAGTACTGTACTTAAGTACAATCTACTTGAGTATGTACTTTACAATGTACTTTACTTGAGTATTACAACTTTTGCCAACTTGTGACTTTCACTTCACTACATTTTCAATACAAATACTGTACTTTTAACTATGCACTTAACTCCTAACTCACAAAGGTTTGAATGCATAAAAACGACCGATCAATACATTCATTAAATTCGGATAAGTTACGTTGAAACATGGCAGGGATTTTGCAATAATGTGATCATGGTCATATTGAACTTTGAAGTGAATTTGAACTTGGCAGTAATTATGATGGCAATGGCAGATAATGCCTGTTCTTTATCACATCATTTATTACTGTGGTAAAGTAGAAATTAAACAAAACAATCCCTTGAGCTTTACCACATCTCTGCAGATCTTTCCAATGGAGTTGTTCTGTTTTATATTCAGGTGATGACAATATATATATATATATATATATATATATATATATATATATATATTCAGATGAATAACAATAGTGTGCTATTCCATTTTGAAGATGGACTAGGAAATATGGTCTTGCAAAGGAATTGTGTACTTTGTCCACCTCTGGTCCTCTGAGACGGCCCCGCTTCAGGTGATCAACCCTTACCGTGTGTCCAGTATTATATATTGTCCTTTAAGAAGTCCTAATTTGGTGAATGTAAACTGGGTAATAGACTGTACAATAACCCTAATGCTAAAGCTAATGCTACCCAGTGGTTTTACACCTCTTGCTGGCTAATACTGTTTTAAGTTTGACAACTACCTGCTTTGCCGTGTTCTATACACTGCACAGCTCCAGGAAGCGGAGCTAGCCTTACTAGCTGCCTCTTTGTATCACAACACACCGCATGATCACAGAGGACAGACTTAGGCTATACCCAGCTGTAACTAAGCAGCTAATTTGACCTGAACTTACTTGTACATCATGTACAAACATGTACAGCATAAAGGTAGATGTATCTGCCAATAGACGTCTTGGTTGGGTATTGGCCTAGAATGTATTTCAAGTCAAGTCAAATGAAGTGAAGTGGGTTTTATTGTCGTGTCATGTGCTTCTGCTGTGAAACTCGTGCATGTGGTTACATTGTCAGGCTTAAGCATATGGTTCTGCTGTGAAAGTGACTGTGGTCTCTGCAGGTCCACTTGCCACAGAACAAACTTGTGATCTCGGGCAACTCACACACATACACACACACACACACACACACACACACACACAAAACCTGACAGTAACTGCTGGACCTAACCACACACACACACACACACACACACACACACACATTACATAAGCTGCAAAAGAGAAAGGGAACTCCTCTTGATTCTTGTAAGAGTCAAGAGAACCAAGCAATACTAGAGAGTGCCATTGGAGAAGAAAGTTGCGTAGATTTGACACCATATAGCTATCTGACAATTAGTATTTCACACAGCAGGGTATAATTACACAGTCATTAGGACAGCTAACTGGACACAGAAGAGCTTATATGACATGGAGGGAAAACTATGTGTTGTGTCGTGTGAGGACAGACACCATCTAACTGGTTTGGAATGTTACAGGGAAACAAAATTAAAACTAGAAAAGCACTCGGAGAGTGCAGACCTCTGCCAAGGCAGCTGAAATCTCCACCTTATACCATCCCCACCTGAAGACTTTTTGTTTGATGAGTAAAAAATTTAACATTCTTGATCACCAGATCTGGAATAATCCCAGGATCTGGACCATTCTATGTTATTCTATGTTGTTAGTCTATATGGTTGTCTTATATGGTGATTTTTTACCAAGCATTCTGAGCATTATTTGTAGAGTTATAAGCAAAAATGTCCAAATTGGCTCTATCTCGCAATGGTGAAGAATCCTTTAAATCCTGGATCCAGATGGTGATCAGTTCTAAGTTCTAAGCCAACTTCTGATCTATCCTGAAAATTTCATAGTAATCCATCCAGAACTTTCTGAGTTATGCTATTAACAAACAAACAAACAAATAAACAGACAGACAAACAAACAAACCAACACTGGCAAAAACATAACCTCCTTGGCAGAGGTAAAAAAAAAAAAGAAAATCGCAAACAGGAGCGTCAAACGCAGACTGGTACCAGGAGACAAATCGAGTCCTCACCAGGTCACTGACACTATATACACCATTTCAGTGATAAAACCAACACCAAAGCCTGAGCCTGAGACATGTTGTTTTGCTTTCTGAACTGCTAAATGCTCTCATCCCTTTTTTTGATGTATCTTCTTTTAAACTTGCTGAACACAAAAATGGCCACAATAATGATGACTGCACTGCTGGTTCCCAGAATGGCCAAGAGAGAGGACGATTTAAAAGGTTTGTGTGGAGTTTTGGGTGTGGGCTTCTGGTCATCTGAAAATAGAGAATAATGGGTAATCATAAGCACTGTTTAGTACATATGCTTGTAAAATAAAATACATTAGCCAGGCACAACACAAAGGCTCTACTTTACCTACACAAACTATATTACCTATGTATAACACATATATACTTACCTTTGTCCTCCTGTTGTCCTAAAATGAGAAACATAAAATGATTAAAAACATCAATAAACCTACAGAATTGTGATGTCATGTGAAAGTGTTTGCATAATGATATTTTAGATGATAAATGTCAGAAGACATTACGTAAATGTGTGGTACCTGCATGTATTGTGTTTTGAGATGGTAAACTGAAGCTTGACTGAGTGGGACCACAGCTTGTAAGAAGAGTAAAGTTGCACTCCTGGTGCTGATTCATGGCGACAGCAGTGGGCAAGCTGATCAAGAGTCTTCCTATTCCAGCTTCATTGCTGATGATTTCATAGGTAACTGCCACATATGTGTCGTAGCAGAGACTAATGTAGCACTGATGAAATGTACATGGATATGCTATGCCAGTGTAGTCAATGTGGCAGGAGACATGCCTACGTTCCTGGTCAGCTGTGCAGTTGGACCTTACTGTCAAGAGACAAAAAAGCTGAGGTCAGAAGGATGTGTCACAACAGACTGGCTCATAAGAAAGAAAAAGAGCCTTCTCCCCCCGCCATGATGAAAGATTCTAGTTTGTCATTGTGCTTACACAGCACAAAGCTACTTTAACATCTGCATGTAACCCATCACACATAAGCAGCTTGCAGCCATGAGCCTGCAGAGCACTGTGTGGGGACAATACCATGCTCAGGGCACGTCAGTGACACTTCAGTGGAAGTGGGTTGGAACCTGCGACCCTCCAGTGTGTGCATTACCTTAACCGCTAGCCCACCACTGCTCATGATATTGTGGCAACAGCAAAAAGAACAGATTCTAGCAGTAAATAGCAGTGACTGCTAATTAAATGACTTAAGTAATTATTATAATAATACATTTTATTATAATTACAGAGGTACAAAAGGCCTAGGTTTAGCAGTAGCCTACATTTAAGAGGTGATGTATTTATTTTTTACTTACAAGATTCACTGCTGTAACACAGCACACACAACCGTGCTAAAACTATAACCACCATACGAAATGGACACTTCATTTTGTCAGCAGAGGTTAAAGTCCAGATCAGGAAACCAATCAGCTGAGGGGAAGACAGAGACAGACATAATTAGAAAGACAACTTACACGGACTCTTTTGAGCTTATTGCAGTTCGCTGGCCGTAAGTAGCTGCATTAACCTGAGCGCCCCCCAAGGCTCACTAACTGCAACACCTGGTTTCTATCCCACTTGTAAATGCGCATTTCAGCTATTCGATCGAGTCGAAGTAGGCTAACTTGGAAACACTTCAAACATCCATCAGTCTTCTGATTCGGGGTGTAAAACGACGTTTACGCAGAATTACTATGAATGTTCATACTGTAACCGATCTGAATAACTCCATTGGAAACTTGTGACTAAGCAAACGTTTGCTGTCCGATCCCTCAGTAAAACAGCCGTCATTTTGTAAATTCACATAGTCTACCAAGAGTTTTGAAGCGGTCAACAGCCTGCAACTTGAAAATCGTTGATATTGACTTACCAGAGTCGAGCAATCCCTTGGAAAAGTTTTGAGAATGAACTCTAGTCCGACTGCACAGCAGCACACAGGGACTCCGCCGTGCGGGGAAAGTGAAAGCGTTGAAGGCGTAACACATGGAATGTCTTACTGTAAAAGCTTACTGTAAAATGCAGGCTCACATTCTCAATGTTTTGTAATATATATCAGTGTTTGTGCTACAGGAACAGATGCGAAATTGATTGTATACGTAAGGGCAAATTATATATATTACACTTTGTGTGATTATTTCTGTAAATTTTGAGAACCACTGAAATAGAATAACACGCCTATACCAAGCAAACTGTCTCATATTGTGCATTTCTGGGCAGTCTTGTCTTTGAAAAAAAAAAAGCAAAAAAAAAAAAGCAGTAGATTCCCCGGTTACGTACAAGACTTAAAAATCAAAGTTTGATTGATTAGTTTAAAAATGGATATGCTTTTGCAATGAATGATGCAATTCTATTGTAATTCTATACAGTACAGGATGGAATTCTATCCTGTTGCAGGAGGGCAGTAAAGGATGTAATTCTAACAGAGAATGCATGCACTAGGAGATAGGTACTATGTGCACTGTAACTCTGCATATCATTTATCAACTTTGCAGAAGTAATGATTCTGAGGAAAAAAGGAAAAATGAAGCTTCTACATAATAATAATAATAATAATAATAGGCAACAGTATACCTTCCCTCTCACTGTCTGTATCTGTGTGTGTGTGTGTGTGTGTGTGCGTAGTTATAGCAGTCAGTAATTCCTTGTGACCTGCACCCAAAGCAGAAGCCTGCTGACATGCAGCTTTCTCTCCACTCTGGAAATCCTTTATGGAGTCTTTATTGTATGACCTCAGAGGAGTTTCCTCTTTTCATGTCACAGCAAACATGCTGAGTGTGACAAACTGTGCTGCATCCAGTTGGTTTTCTAATCTTATCTGATATGGTGACAGCTGATATGGTGAATAGCAGTAAGTATTAATTGCCCCTGGTGAGTGAAAAGCAGAGGCCCATTAGTGTATATGTGTGTGTGTGTGTGTGTGTGTGTGTGTGTGTGTGTGTGTGTGTGTGTGTGTGTGTGTGTGGATGTGTGATGTCACCGGTGAGTTCCCATACACCTAACCTGGATGAATGTAGGAAGATAGTACAATTAGGATTCAACAAGAGTGGATAAAAATCCCTTTAAGAAAGTAGGTGGCCCTATGCCAGCTTGTGCATGTGGATATTGTCACATTATCATCATTAACAGGCTGGGACAAGTGTGTCAAAGTTATTAATTTATTTGTTCACACAAATTGAAACTTTTCTCTTATTCTTTCTTTGGTCAGCTGGTGGTGCTATGATGGACAGACATGTTGGATGTCTGGATTTCATCATAATCACAGTATCTAATAACCTGAGAAGTTTCAGGTAAATCTTTCAATGCACTGGGACTTAATAACACATTTCCGTTTATTAGATAGCCTATTAAAATTCGTCCTCTTGCCATGTAAGGGATAATGGACGACACGGTGTTCGGATATCAGAAAGTTAATGCACATTCGAGGTGGTAATGCGGCCACAAAGCGAATCGGAGTAGCCGTTATACCTTAAAGTGCATTAACTTTCTGATATCCGAACACCGTTCAGTCCATTATCCCGCTTATACCACGGTTACCACACTTGTCTGATTTTAATTTCAGGTAATCATTTCCATGTTTTAATCACTAAAACAAACTTATTTGTAGAACTACTTCCATCCGGCACAAGATGTGTCTTTTCATAACTTACTGGACAAACTGCCATTCCAAACTGGAGGTTGCTATGCCCAATACCCAGTCGTTAGTTCCATGAGTTTGGTTGTCAAGCTAGCTATTCCAAAATTCTGTTATGGCCTTGCTTAGCAAAATCATGTTAGTAGAGAGTCCAAATGCAGCCTGATAGCACTAAAAGACGACCTTAATAATATGTTGCAACTCTGTGCTCTTCCATCTGCTCGTCATTTGCTAAAGCTTTCATATCTTCACTATTTATTTACGGTGCCTGTCCACTCTCACGGCGCGTTGAGATAGCTTGCCGCACCACCTCCCCTTGTGTTGCTGGATCGCTACTACAGGTGGGCGTTCTCGGAAGTGTACAGAAAGTGCTGTTGAAAGACCACAGCACAACATAAGCATGTCTGCGTGTGGCTTATGTCCTCTATTGTAAGTGGCGTTGAATAAAAACATGTAAAAATGGGCTGTGTCTACATAGCACGTTCTTGCAGTTAACATCGCCTCCAAATCTGCTGGAATCAAACCAGTATCGCTCCAGTTGCTGGTCGACTTCTTTGCCTCCATAGAAACTACACTGTCGGTGTACTTAGATTTTCTACAGCATACAATTTCACTCATACTCACCAACAGAAACTGTAATAATAATAAAACAACAGTTTTCTTTTCTCGAGAAAAGTGCATATTCACGATAACTGATTTCTTCACGACAATACCTCGCTTGTGATCTACTTTCATTGGATAACGCGGGCGCGTTCACCGGACTCATTTGCATAAAGTTCAGCAGAGTCCAACTTCTTCACGCACCGCGCAGCTCCGTGCAGCACGGTGAACATGACGGAGCAAGTGGATCCGTCACGTTCACCGTGCTGCACGCATTCAATTCATTTTCAATTGAGTCCAGCACGTCCTCACGGCTGCTCCCGCAAAGCTTGTCGGGAATGCGACACGGGTGTTTGGATAGCTCCGGCACGTCAAGAAGTTGGGCTCTGCTCAACTTTATGCAAATGTATCCGGCGAACGCATCTGCGTTATCCAATAAAAGTAGAGCACACGGGGATATCCCATGACTCCCGCGGTTCTCGTGAAGGTGTATTTATCTCCTTACAGTTATTGTCTGGTGGGTTTTATGTGTGTGTGCATGTAACAAAACACATGTGCAAAGTTTGGGCAGGGCAGAGTCGTCAGTTATTATGGTTTGCTAGCTTGCTATATCGATAGATTCAGGTAGACAGATAGCCTCGTAGATTCCAAAGACACGCCCATGCCCAAACATTTTGAAAATGTACATGCAGTCCCTATCCGGCAACACAAGGGGAGGCAGTACGTTTTCATAACGGACCAGACGGAGCAAGTGGATTTGTACCGTCACCGCTGATAGGCTTTGCGAGGACAGCCATACCGACTTGACGGACTCCATTGGAAATGAATTGAATGCGTGCAACGCGGCAAATCGGACGCTTCCGGTGGGCGTATTCAATTATCGATGTAAACAGAGAGCCAACGGAGGTTTCTCCCGCTGTGCCCCCATGCCTGTATTTGATTGGTAGACCGCCTTGGCGTCAGCTCAGCTCAACTTCTTGACGCGACACCACTGATGAACGTGACGCTCACGCGATCCCAAGATGCTTTCTTCTCGTTGAAAATTAATGGTAGAATGTTGTAAAGCATGGCATTGGCGCTACAGTGTGAAACCCAAGGGGGTAAGAGCATAGGCGGAAGTTGAAGCACCCATGGGGAAATCCCAACCCGGAAAGTGCCCAATAGCCTTTAGCATTCCGTTGACTTCCATTCATTTTAGCGTCACTTTGAAATCAAATAACTTCACATGAGAAGGACTCCGTGTCTTGATATCGGCATTGTTCTAAACCAGAGGGGACACAGCACAACATATTTGCTTCAATCGGAAATCTGTCATGTTATTGCCTTGTAAGAAACGTTTATCTGAAATTGTGCTAAAAATGGCGTCACAAATCATGCGACGGCTAGTGAGTTTCTGTCGCACAGGACAAAATTTACCGTACTGTTTGGATAACAAATCGTAGCCATAGTCATGCCCCTCATAGTCGTGTGCTCAGAGACTGTGCAGACTCACTCACGGATGTCCTCACAGATATTTTCAACATCTCTCTGAGCCAAGCCAGCATACCAGAAAGCTTCAAAGCTACCACCATCGTACCACTACCAAAAAAATCCCCAGCTACATCACTAAACGACTACAGACCCATAGCACTCACTCCAATAATGATGAAGTGCTTTGAAAGGCTGGTCAAAGCTCACATAACAGCCAGCCTTCCCACTACCCTGGACCCATACCAGTTTGCCTATCGCCCCAAGTGCTCCACTGATGATGCCATAGCAACAGCACTCCACCTATGCCTGGCTCATCTGGAAAACAAAAACAGTCACGTACGGATGCTGTTCATTGACTTCAGCTCCGCTTTCAACACGGTCATCCCACAACACCTGGTGAACAAACTGAGTGCAGTCGGCATCAGCACTTCACTGTGCAACTGGCTACTGGACTTTCTCACAAACAGACCACAGACAGTAAGAGTCGGCAAAAACTCCTCAGAGACCACTATCATAAACACTGGGGTCCCCCAGGGCTGTGTGCTGTCTCCATTGCTCTTCACACTGATGACCCACGACTGCTGTGCCAGATTCACATCGAACCACATCATCAAGTTCGCCGATGACACAACAGTGGTGTTCCTCATCAGTGACGACGATGACTCAGCATACAGAGAGGAGGTACATCAACTCATCAACTGGTGTGACAGAAACAACCTACAACTCAATGTCAACAAAACAAAAGAAATAACCGTGGACTTCAGGAAACAACACCCGACACACACCCCACTCACAATCAATGGCAGTGCCGTGGAATCTGTGAAAAGCACAACGTTTCTGGGAGTGCACATCACAGACGACCTCACATGGACCACCAACACCACCTCCCTGGTCAAGAAAGCACAGACACGCCTTCACTTCCTGCGCAGGATGAGGAGAGCTGACCTCCCCACTTCTGCACTCACCACTTTCTACAGGGGTGCTATTGAGAGCATCCTTACCAGCAGCCTCTCTGTCTGGCATGGCAGCTGCTCAGCTGCGGACAAGAAGGCTCTACAGAGGGTGGTGAGGACTGCAGAAAAGATCATCAGATCAACCCAACTAACCATTCAGGACCTATACACATCACACTGTTCCAAGAGAGCCACCAATATCATTAAGGACACCACCCACCCAGCACACAAACTGTTTGCCCTTTTACCATCTGGATAATATCTGGATATAATTAAACATATTACAACATATCAAAAACCCCTTTGCAATTTATCATCAACATCTTGGCATCATATATGGCAAATCTGACATAAATCTGATGAACCGTCTAGAAGAAGTACATTAATATTCATCATGCATCCAAACACATGCATCCAAACCCCTATCACCTCACTTCCCATGCAATACATATACGAAAGTTGAACAATTTGGCGAGCCCACTGAGTTTATTTCACATTGTGTATGTTGAATTTAATACTTGAAATATAAAATATAAATCATAAAAAATATATTTTAACTATGGGTCATTCCATGCCAAACCACTCAATTTTTTTCCGCCCCCTCTCCGATTTTGATTAAATTTGGCATACTCGTGGGTATCCTTGAGAAATGGTAACATACCAATTTTCAGCTCATTCGGACCATTTTTCACGAATCTAGAGAGCTTTGAAAATTTCACCGTTTTTGCATCGATTAGTGACCATGCAACAGAAAAGTGGCTACATTTTGCAAACCCATCACTCGATTTTCATAAATTTGGTATCATTACAAAGGGGAGACATTCCCCTTTCAAATTATATATAACACGATGACCTTTCAAGGTCATTGCATTTTCAAGGTCATTTCATATGCGCTTGACCTTTAACCTAATTTTTCAGACAATGAGTATCGATCAATTTTGACGAAATTGTATTATCTGTTAGGCAAAGAAGTATTAATTGTGCATGCAAAGTTTCAGTTTGGATAATCAAATGGTTTGGAAGATATTCAAGGAAGACTTTTTGATATACAGGCTGTTCCAGAAATAAATGCTGGCAAACAAGCGATGTCAAGTAGTAACATTTATATTTACATTTAGGCTACACAAATTTGCTGTAAACAGTGCTATGGAAGATATTCAAGGAAGTCTGTTTGATATACAGGGTGTTCCAGAAATAAATACAGGCAAAAATGCAATATCAAGTACCATTTTACACTCGCATACAAATGTATGGTAAACGGTGCCATAATGATCTTAAATACCTTGAACCTGCAGCTAAATGGCAAGGTTACTTGATTAGAGATGCTCAAGCCATACTAGATTCTGCACCAAGCTGTCTAGCAGCCAAGTACTATATGTAAAATACCACAGGTCTTAATCTCAGTTATAGTCACTTTCCCCAAACTGGTCAACATTGCCACAAATGGCTGGATGCAAAACATGTCTGAAAGGCTGTTTAATGGAAATGAATGAATCTTTCTTCATGGAAATTCACCAACAGAAATCCTGACAGTACTTACTACTCAGTACAGTACTAATTCACAGTCTGAAAAGAAGAAAATTGCAAATTCTGATGTATCTGATATGACGTTACAGAAACTGCTGAGAAAGTAGCAATTTGTAGTTTGTTGATTTTATGGTCAGAAGGTGAAAGTCCACAAGCCTAATTAAACAAAAATGTGTAAAATACAAAATTGGCCCAGCATGACCTCTGCAACTATATTGGGCCGTATCTTAGAACCACCACATGCCACTTAACACCTGTTTTGGTGTGATGGGTCACATATACACTTGGTGTTTTATCATGATAATATTTTAATTGTCTTTTTTTTTATCAAGAGCATGATCCAGCAGCACAACCAAATACTGACATGATTTCTATTGGTAAAATTCCATGAAGAAAGATTCATTCATTTCCATAAAACAGCCTTTCAGACATTTTTTTTTTTCATCCAGCCATTTGTGGCAATGTTGACCAGTTTGGGGAAAGTGACTATAACAGAGATTAAGACCTGTGGTATTCTATAGTACTTGGCTGCTAGACAACTTTGTGCAGAATCTAGTATGGCTTGAGCATCTCTAATCAAGTAACCTTGCCATTTAGCTGCAGGTTCAAGGTATTTAAGGTCATTATGACACCATTTACCATACATTTGTATGTGAGTGTAAAATGGTACTTGATATTGCATTTTTGCCTGTATTTATTTCTGGAACACCCTGTATATCAAAAAGTCTTCCTTGAATATCTCCCAAACCATTTGATTCTCCAAGCTGAAACTTTGCAGGCATAATTGATACTTCTTTGCCTAACAGATAATAAAATTTCGTCAAAATTGATCGATACTCATTGTCTGAAAAATTAGGTCAAAGGTCAAGCGCATATCAAATGACCTTGAAAGGTCATCGTGTTATATATCACTTGAAAGGGGAATGTCTCCCCTTTGTAATGATACCAAATTTATGGAAATCGAGTGATGGGTTTGCAAAATGTACCCACTTTTCTGTTGCATGGTCACTAATCGATGCAAAAACAGTGAAATTTTCAAAACTCTCTAGATTCGTGAAAAATGGTCCGAATGAGCTGAAAATTGGTATGTTGTCATTTCTCAAGGATGCCCATGAGCATGCCAAATGTCATCAAAATCGGAGGGGGGGTGGAAAAAAATTGAGTGGTTTGGCATGGAATTACCCCTATATCTCTAAAATCATTGTGTGATGGAGAACATTATCCACCATTAGTGGATAAGCAGGATCTGAAATTGTAGAAAAGTAACAAAATTAAAATGCAAAGGTGAGATAGCATGTGGCAACATTTTTTTTCTCAAAAGGCCAAAGTGATCATACCATTGCTTGCATAGTCATACATTATGATTGCACTGGAAAGAGAACTTGAGTAGCTTTAAATTTCATGGTGTTATAATAATTTACATATTTCCCTTTAAAAACAAACACTCAAGAAATCACAGAAATATACAGAATCACAGAATCGCAAGTCATGGCCCACCACTAGGGGTCAGCCCTCAGTGCCATCTTGCATATTACATTTGCATTGAGACCCCCTTATTTTTCTCCTCTTGTATGCAAAAAAGACAGTAACAGTAACTGCAAGCCAGATTGCACCAGCGAAAACACCAAGGACACGCCGACTGGGACCCCCAGGGACACCTGTAGGCAAAAGTGTGACATGTAGTATTACAGTAACTACTAACATACTATATGTCTCACTTTCCGAACCTAACATGACACACAATGACTCCACTGTTTTATCCAGTAAATAGTACAACAGTCATGACTATAACAGAAAAAAATGAATGCGACTTACCCTTGTAAGGATCAACTACACAAAAAAAAAATTACAGTAAAAAATATAATTAATTGTACATTTATGTTCACTTTTTCATACTCCATGTTTTGTAAAACATAAAGACATCAGTTCCTTTTGTGGTTTTCTCAAGTAGTGTGTATACGACTAAAGGTGTATACAAATGCAGGGTACACAGTGGACAACATATTTACCTCCTGTGCTTCCTGTATCATTGTACCCTGTATTATTGATGAAAATACGGAAAAAAAAGTTAGGAATATAATATAAACATTTTCAAAAAAAAACTTACCTGTAGTTAGTGTCAGTTTGAAAGTTGTGTTTCCAGGTCCACAGTCTGTCCTCAAAGCGAATGGATAGTTTCCTGACTGAGGATTTGGGATTTCTTCAGTCATATTTGTGAGGAGGGTTTTACATGGGTACTTCACATGCTTGCCTTGTGCGCAATCCACGCGTGTGTCATTGATGAAGAAGACCTGAAAGCCACAGCAACTACTGGCCTGGTGTATTTTAGAGTAATCCATGGTGCACGTGACGTTCACCTTTTGGCCAACAACTCCTTCAACATCTCTGCATGTCACCTTAATGCCTACAACAAATTGCACAGGAGACACATTATTTCTTAAAGGGGACATATTATAAAAAAAAAAAAAACACTTTTTGTGTGTTTTTGTATGTCCATTTGGTACTGTACTGCCCCATAATCACTCCAAACGTGGGAAAAAGAACATCCATCCGTTTTCTGTAGGTCAGTAGAAAGATTATGGTGTCAGGAATCCTGTGCTTCTGTAAGCTGTTTCACTGGCTGAAGCTTATTGTAACGTCAGAATAAACATAGAAGTCCCCCACTGTATATGTTAAGGAGCCACGGAACTATGCACTGAACAAAGAACAAGAAGATGCTGAACACTATGGCAACAGGCAAAGGCAAGTCACATTCGTGTTTTGTTGGCTGCAAAGTGAAAAAAAAAAAAAAAAACCCAAACGACTCCTTCTGAGAAGGAAAAAAACTGGCAAGAATAGTTGTGGTGGGATCTCCTTCATGTGATAGTGATTCTGTGCAAAAACGCGATGAACATGTTTTTATAGCCTAGACCTATTTTAACTGGCTGAAAAAGAGTGTAATATGTCCATTTTAAATAAATACCCTAATGGGTTTGATAAGAACAGACAATCATTAAGACGCCTATAGGCTACTTAGGTGCTGCAGTGTTCTCTTTTTTGTAACACAGGCTTGCTAAGTCTTATGTTAACCAAAGTTATGTAAGTCATGCCATTACACTACTTCTTCAATGTGCTTCATACCAAAAACCCCAGCACTTCAGTGGTACTACATACTACATTTATGAAATAATAATCAAACAGTAGGCAGTCAAACAGTAGGAATACCTAAATTACATTAAACAAGTATTTGTTTCTGACAAATACTTATTTAAACCACTGCTCTTATTAACGAGGTCGCGCAAGTAGGCCTATCTAGAGATCAAAGGTTTCTGACACAGAAATATGCAGAAGTCAGGCTAACACACTTACACTCCACAGCTGCTGGCAAAAGTGTGCCCAACACGACCAAAGGAATCCACTTCAGTGTTATCACAGTAGCCATCACCCCGCTGTTTACGGGAAAGAAAGGTTACTATACTGACTTACAATGCAAATCGTAAACTTCTGTACTTGGAAACACTTATCATAACACGCTGGTTGTCAAAATATTAATTGTTGGGTTCTGCAACAACTTCACTGTTTTAGAGGCGCACGCAAGTTATCGCAACATCTGATATCGGAGAATTAGATTATTGAATCAATTTCAAAATAAATGTAATTAGATCAACTCCGTGAGAGTTCAACACATATACGCAGAACTGGTCAACTGGCCGAATATCCTTTCTTTTAAATGTTATTGCAATCAATGTGAAAAATACACAAGCCCACTGACATTTGCTCAGGTGCGCAAGGTCTCAGTAAAAAAACAATACGATGAAGTATGTGATTAAAAGGGTGTCCGTATGAATCACTCCCATCACTGACCTTACACACTGGCTGTGATCGCATTCCCCATGAAACAGCCCCCCGCTGATATCAACCGATAGCCTTAAAAATAAGTCCTGTAGAAAACAAGAGCTGCCTGCGCTGGCACGGGCTACGGTACGGACTGCAGTGCATTTGTGGATCGCAACAGACTTTTGCGAGTGACTTTCGCTTTCTAAATAAGTGAAATCTGTGGACAGAGCATTAGCCTACCTCCAGAGCGTCGTCATAGTGAGCGTCGGCAAAGTAATCACACCATGTTTAGGCAGCATGATGTGCCATCAAAGAGCGTTAGCCTATATGTCGACCTGTTTGCATTTTCCAAAGAAAACGTTCCAAATGTTTTCTCTGGAAATGAACGCGGCCAATCAGTCACAACCAGCCCTTCAGCTGAGTGAAAGTGTTGCTCAGGTGACTGGAAAGACAGCGTTGCTCCTGGTTGTAATATCTTGGTGGAATAAAGCATTTGAGACGGTGGTTGTAATGCTGAGCGTTTACTGAAAATAAAGAAGGGGTTTCATTACAGTTAACTAGGGTGACCATATAGGGGGGGGGGGGGGGGGGGGGGGGTGTTGTTAAGTAAAAGTCACAAACAAAAATAACTTCAATTACTAATGAATTTATGTTTTTTTGTTAAGGTGCACAAGATATTTATTTTATTCAAAATGTATTGATTCAAAAAGTGCTTTACAATTTCTTTTATGAATGCACACAATGAAAGAAATAATAACAACTTCTCTCAGTATTGCACATAACACATAACAGTTAACAATAACTCTCAACAACACTGATACTCAGTTAGCCTCAATTTCAGTCATACAATGTCTGTTGTAGGCTATTGGAAAAGAAGGTTAGCAATTGTCTTCTAAAAAAAATAAATTAAATAACTATGGTGGTGTTTCACAGTGTGAAATGACCAGGTAGCCTCCGCTGCATTCACAGCATCCTCGTTACCTGGTCTCACGAAATACATGCTGATCTGGCGCTGCTCTCGCCTCGAACAGCCTTTTTATGTTTTTCGGTGTCCAGGTGGAATTTTAGGTCCCTGGCACCACCACTGGACAGCGAGACATAAGTGCTTGTTAGCCTAAGAAGACCTGCCGTTAAAGGAGAACTTCGGTGTAAAATGAAAATTTGCCTGTTAAAACATCATCCCGAGTTGGTATGTGTACTGAGGAGCAAAAATTATTCAGCCCGCTGCATTCAGAGTTAAACTATTTTTTATCGTTTGCCCCAGAAGGCTAACAATGGAAGTGGTAGGTGCCCTTAGACGAAGCACGACGACAAAGCTATTTTTAAACCATTAAAACAGTTCGAAGAAACTCCACACTCTATCGGTAGTACAACAAAGGCCCTGACATTAAAAACGAGGCACTGAGAACTTTGTAAGTGTACACAACGTATATTAATAAAACAGGTTTGATAGGCAGTACCTTGCTGTAGTTTCTCGTCGCCGCCATGTTGAACGTCCACACTAGTCGATTGTCGAACACGGACCAGCGGTCAGAATAGGAGGAGAAGTAGTGCAATTTAATTCCGTGAAACTGGAGGGATTTCATCTGTTGGTGACAATATCCAGTCATTGTGCCCATTTAACAGAGCCATGGTCCCAGCAATGGCACCTAACCCACAAAAAAGGCTACATCTGAAGAGAGGTGCCATTCGGAAACCTGTGCGACTTGGTGGAGATGTATGTCCAACAAGAAAGTCAACAGAGAGCTGCTACCTTTTACAGTCATTTTTTCTCGCCATAAGTATTAAAAATAGCACCCGGTAACCCGTTTTGTCTATGGCAACCTGTGTCTATGGTCTCATCTACGTGACCTATTCGTCGTCGTGTAGCATACATCACAACACAACATGACGGCGCCATAAAAATAAATATGTTGGGAACACCACCAACTTAAGAAATCCGTTAGCCGTCTCCATCCAGAGTTGTTAACAACACCGGTGTTATGCGGAGATGTCCTACTTCTGTGAAATGTCCTACTGTAGGAAGAAATGACAGACATCTGCCGAGCTGTGCTACCTTGTCAGAAAATCCCACCGTGCACTTTCAGTTTCATTTTTTTGTCACTGTAAGCTCGCTATTTTAATGTTTTTTTTTTTTTGCAAGTGCGTTCAAACACAGAGAATGATGTCGTCGGAAATAAAACACAGATGTATAACGTTTTGACAATTCCAATTATCAAATTAGAATATGCTTCCACACTGGTAAGTGCAAGTAGGACCCTATGACAATTAAATTTACCTCAGCAGAGTATGCTTCCACAATTATATAGCAGATAGGACGTTTTGACAGTTCAAATGACCCTGTCAGAATATGCTTCTACACTGATGTGCAGGTAGGATGTTCTGACAATTGATACATTTTATCAAATAAAAGAGGAAGGTAATATCTGACTGCTTGTGTTTGTTGATGAAATCAAAGCCATGTGAAGTAATATGTTGTGAATAATCGCGTAATGTAAAGCCATGTGAAGCAATATGTTGTGAATAATAGTAATGTGATGTGAATAATCGTGATGCATCGTGATGCATCGAGATATCGAATCGAATCGCTAACTTAATAATCGTAATCGAATCGAATCGTGAGATGAGTGAAGGTTCACACCACTACTTCTTAACACCCTTCTTAGCGACAAAACAGTGAAAACAGCACCCCCCTCAGGCAGGTAAAGCAATGTGACAGTAAGCAAGGAGATATTGGCCGGGTTTCCCAAATGCAGTTAAGAAGTTCTTAGCGCTAAGAACTTCTTTAGACCCTTCTTAAGGCTCCCGTAAGAAGCAACCGCGTTTCCCAAAATGCTTCTTAGCCTAAGAAGACCTGCCGTTAAGAAGGATCTCTAAGAAGTTCTGAACCCAATCTTAACACCCTTCTTAGCGACAAAACAGTGAAAACAGCACCCCCTCAGGCAGGTAAAGCAGTGTGACAGTAAGCAAGGAGATATTAATGCAGTACATCCAGTTTTCCTGATCTTGTTTTCCCCCTTTTCCCTATCGTTCATGACAAGGGGACGCCAATTTCTCGGTTTTCACACATATTCTCCTCATGTAGCAGATTTCTATCAGACAGATAGGAATATAGCCTACACATTAAATGAAATGACATACTGATTTCATTTTGTGTTTCCATTTTTATTTCCCTGGTCTTTGTTTCGGTATTATTATATGTGTCATATGATTATATGAGTTCAGTCAGACGCCACGTGTTATACCACTTCAGTTTGGAGCATTTTACCAAAGATTCTAGAGTAGCGCTCTAAAATCTTTGATTTTACTATGGTAACTATAAGCTCCTATCGGCCATTCTGAGATCGATTGCGCTTCAGTTAAGAAGGCAGATAAGACGGTTCTTAAGACGTTGGTAAGAAGGGCGTTAAGAAGGCGATTGGGAAACACTCTTCTCTTAACGCTTCCTCTTAGCCGACCTCTTCTTAAGTGCCTTCTTAACTCGTTAAGAAGGTTCTTAACTGGGAAACCCAGCCATTAATGCAGTACGCCCATTTTTCCTGATCGTGTTTTCCCCCTTTTCCCTATCATTCATGACAAGGGGACACCAATTTTTCGGTTTTCACACATATTCTCCTCATGTAGCAGATTTCTATCAGACAGATAGGAATATAGCCTACACATTAAATGAAATGACATACTGATTTCATTTTGTGTTTCCATTTTTATTTCCCTGGTCTTTGTTTCGGTATTATTATATGTGTCACTTTGTTTTTGTGTCGTGACGACAAATGTCATACTTTTATTGATGAGTTCAGTCAAACGCCACGTGTTATACCACTTCAGTTTGGAGCATTTTACCAAAGATTCTAGAGTAGCGCTCTAAAATCTTTAATTTTACTGTGGTAACTATGCGCTCCAATCGGCCATTCTGAGATCGATTGCTCATTGCGCTCCAGTTAAGAAGGCAGATAAGAAGGTTCTTAAGACGTTGGTAAGAAGGGCGTTAAGAAGGCGTCTGGGAAACACTCTTATCTTAACGCTTCCTCTTAGCCAACCTCTTCTTAAGAGCCTTCTTAACTCGTTAAGAAGGTTCTTAACTGGGAAACCCGGCCTTTGAATGGAGGCGAAATTTCGCCTGATGAATTGGGTGAATTCGCCGAGGGAAGCGAAATACAGTAGGCGAAACCTGAACTTTATTTAACAACCAGGCTACTGTAGATTGGCATTTAATTACTCAAAGTTTTAAGTTAGCAAAGTTAGCTTACGACTAGCTAACTACTAGCAAGCTGGCTAACATACGGTCACAAGCTTGTACTAGTACACTTTTTGCATTTGTAGAATGATATTACAACACTTAAATGTTATCTAGGCAACCCAGCAATAGTAATACGCCCTTGTAGACACTGCAGTTTGCAATCCTGAAGCAGTTCTGTGCAAGACTGCAGTTAGATGTAGGCCAGCACTGCCAGTCGAAGGCAGTGCTGGTAGATCGCATGTTGTCTAAAACTTTTTGTTAGGTTACCATAACAACTAGAACGGCTACTGGAAAACTGCAGCAAAGAATGAGTCCTAGCTAGTTCGTTAACTTGTATCTAGCCCATACTGTTCATAAAAACTATGACAGTGACTTTCCCCTGAAAAGCGAACTGAGAAATGCGACAGAAATAAAACTGCAGTTAACAGGGCAGCAGTCACTTCATTATGCGGAAAATGCATGAAAGAGATCATTGATGTCGCAACCAAAATACCCTGTTGTATTCGAGGGAGGTCTCTTCAAAGACGTCTGTTCCGTGCACAGTTGAAAGAGGCTTACTAACTATTCTGACCTCTTGCTACACACCGACGTGAAATGGCTTAGTAGGGGGAAATTCTTGCAGAGATTTTGACAGGTCTGTCCGTTGATAAAGGAGTTTCTTCTTGTCACTAAACATGCAGAACATAAGCAACTTAATGACAATCAGTGGCTGCTAGACTTTTTGTAACTGTTTGTAACTGATCTTACCCAACATGTTGAATGAGCTGCAAGGAAAAGACAAAAGCGTGGTTGACATGAGACATGATCAGTTCAGTTAATGCATTCAAACATAAAAATGAAATTGCTGTCCTCAAAGTTGCAACTCTATGATTTGGGAAACTTCCGAAACCTCGCATCAGGGATGGAAAGACAAGGGAGGGCGTGTGCGCAAATTGAGTGCGCTACACACAGCAGCTCCGGACTATGCAACCCTGTCTGACTCCCCCTAGTGCAGGTCATCATCAGATTAATTAAGTTCTGGCAATAGATAATTACAAATGTATTAGAGTTGTACTCTAAAGGTTCATTAGAAAGTATTTCAAATGTATTATAATTGTGCTGTAAACGTTCATTATATCATAATACAATTGTATTAAAGTTGTGCTGTGAAGGTTTATGCATGGATGCATGTATTTTTACTATGCTGCATGTGTAATGCAACATGTATATCAATAAACAAACTGCATGAAGGTACATATGAAACACATACGGAGTGATTTATCATCATCATCATCTTCATCATCATCATCCTCAGTAGATCGCGGTGACATGGTCGTTTTAAAAGTAGCTCACGAGCCAAAAAACAGTGGGCACCCCTGATGTAGGCTATCTTGCTGGATAGCTTCTGTTGGCCAGCCAGGCTACCAGTATCAAAATTGTCTCTGGCCAGAATCTACCAACCTGCGTTAGCCTGCTTAAAAAACAATGGGCGAGAGGGTGACCCCCCATTCATTTGCATACCGAGGCAGAAATGTAGGCATAAATGTAGGCATAAATGTAAATGTAGGACAAAGAAATGTAAAAAGGAGTGACAATAAATAAATATGCCGGGAAGAAATGCAGGGCATATAAAACAGTATGTAGAAAATATTACAGGGAAAAATATCTGTAAATAAATAGAAACAGAAAGTGGAAAATAAATAAATTATGGAATTAATGTAAATGTAAATAAATGCAGCAGTACATGAAAATGACTTCTTTCCCATTTTTTTTGTCATTTTATGTATTTATGCTACATATTTTTACATACATATTTATTTTTAATTATGTCATTTTTGGCCCTCCATAATGGTGATGCCATTATAACAACGTTAGGGTCTCTGGTGGGGTTTTTATCTGTTTGGCAGCCTAGTATGTCATATTCATGTCCTAAAATTAATATATCCATGTGAACACCTATGTGAATATGAACGCACCAGGAACATGGAATGCGTGCCAAAACAAACTTCACGTACAATATCTGTCTTGACATACGGTTATCTGTAGATGAAACAATAAAATGTATGTGTGTTTGTGATTGTGTGTACAGTATGTGTGTGTGTGTGTGTGTGTGTGTGTGTGTGTGTGTGTGCAGGCATGTGTAGGTTTGTGTTTGTATGTTTGTATGTGTGTGTGTGTGTGTGAGAGAGAGAGGGGGGGGGGGGGGGCAGAGAGAGAGAGTGTCAGTAATATACAGTGGTATGAGAAAGTTTGGGTATAATAATGGACTCTGACTTCACACAAAATTATCTTGGTGGCATGTCGTTCATTTGCCCATAAGAGCCAAGTGTTAGCTTGATTTTCAAACACAGATTTTAAGTATTCATAGTATGCAATTGTATGAAATTAAATCAAATGTAAAAAATAGGCTGTGCAAAAATGTGGGAACCCTTGTCATTTTGTTGCTTTGATGGCCTGTAACTAATCATCACAAAATATTTGGACACACAAAGTTGGTTTGGTGAGCTCGTTAAGCCTTAAACTTAATTGACAGGTGCATCCAATAATGACAAAAGGTATTTAAAGTTGCCAAATGACAGTTCTCATTCTGTTTGACTCTCCTCTGAAGAGCTGCAACATGGGAGCTTCAAAACAACTTTCTGATGACCTTAAAACCAAGATTATCCAGCATTATGGTTTAGGGGAAGGTTACAAAAAGCTGTCCAAAAGATTTCAGCTGTCAGTTTCCACTGTCAGGAACATTGTGAGGAAATGGAAGGCCACGGGCACAGTTCTTGTTGAGCCCAGAAGTGGTAGGCCAAGAAAAATTCCAGAGAGGCAAAGACGAAGGATGGTCAGAATGGTTAAAAACAACCCACAGACCACCTCCAAAGACTTGCAAGGATATCTTGCTGCAGACGGTGTCGCTGTGCATCGGTCAACAATACAGTGCAATTTGCACAAGGAAAGGCTGTACGGAATAGTGATGCGGAAGAAGCCTTTTCTTCACAGTTGCCACAAACTGAGTTGCTTGAGGTATGCGAAAGAACATTTGGACAAGCCAATATCATTTAGGAATAAGATACTCTGGACTGATGAAACAAAAATTTAATTGTTTGGTCACAACAAGAGGTGACATGCATGGCGGCAAAAGAACACTGAATTCGAAGAAAAACACCTGCTTCCCACAGTAAAATTTGGTGGAGGTTCCATCATGCTGTGGGGCTGTGTGGCCAGTGCTGGTACTGGGAATCTTGTTAAAATTGAGGGTTGCATGGATTCCACTCAGTATCAGCAGATTCTTGAGAATAATGTTCAAGAGTCTGTCCCAAAGTTGAAGTTGCGCCGGGGATGGGTGTTTCAACAAGACAATGACATTGCTCAAAATTTACCCGAGCATTCATGCAGAGGAACAAGTACAATGTTTTGGAATGGCCATCCCAGTCCCCAGATTTGAATATCATCGAGAATCTGTGGGATGACTTGAAGCAGGCTGTCCATGCTCTGAATCCTTCAAACATCACTGAATTGCAGAGGTTTTGCCAGGAGGAATGGGCCAAAATACCATCATCCAGGATCCAGACACTCATTGGTGGCTACAGAAAGCGTCTACAGGCTGTTATTTTTGCAAAAAGAAGGCTCGACTAAATACTAATATGATTTTTCCATTAAGGTGCCCAAATTTCTGCACGGGCCTTTTTTATGTTTTAGGGCATATTGCACATTTTCTGTTAACCCAATAAACCTCATTTCACTGCTGAAATATGATTGTGCTCATCAGTTATTTGATATATCAAAATTAAGTCTGTATATTGAAAATACATATAAGAAGCATTTCAAAAGCATAGTAACCATGGTTTTACAGTGTATATTTACAAATGCATGTTTGGTCATATGTAATGGCATTTTAGGCCTGCTATGAACATTCCTTCTTCTATAACCACACTGTCCTATGCAGAAGTAAGTCTATAACCCCCCTTTCACACTGTAGCGTCAACGGCACGCTTCACAACGTTCTACCATTCATTTTCAACGAGAGGCGTGCAACGCCTCTCAAAGCATCTTGGGATCGCGTGACAGCGGTGATCCACTTGCTCCGTCACATTCACCGTGCTGCACGCATTCAATTAAATTTCAATTGAGTCCGGCACGTCCTCACCATAGGTCCTCACGGCTGCTCCCGCAAAGGTTGCCGGGAATACGACACGGCCGTTTGGATAGCTCCGGCACGTCAAGAAGTTGGGCTCTGCTCAACTTTATGCAAATTTATCCGTCGGACGCGTCTGCGTTATCCAATAAAAGTAGAGCACATGGAGATATCCCATGACACCCGCGGTTCTCGTGAAGGTGTATTTATCTCGTTACAGTTATCGTCTGGTAGGTTTTATGTGTGTGTGCATGTAACAAAACACATGTGTAAAGTTTGGTAAGGGCACAGTTGTCAGTTATTATGGTTTGCTAGCTTGCTATATCGATAGATACAGGTAGACAGATAGCCTCGTAGATTCCAAAGACACGTCCATGCCCAAACATTTTGAAAATGTACATGCAGTCCCTATCCGGCAACACAAGGGGAGGCAGTACGTTTTCATAACGGACCAGACGGAGCAAGTGGATTTATATGGCAAGCCAAAGTGGCCACATTTACGCCTATTTTTAACGCGTTAAATAAGGGATGCCCGTAAAAAACGCCGTATTTTCGAGCATTTTACGCCGTATTTTACGCCGTTCTTCCAGGAAAACGGCGTAAAACACGGCGTATTTGACTATTTATATTACGGCGTTAAATGCGCCGTTTTATGTGCTTATTTGACGCGTATTGTAGGCTTAGGCCTATTTGACGCGTGCTGTAAGCTTATTTGACGCGTCAAATGATAATTTGACGCGTCAAAGATTCTTATTTGACGCGTCAAAGATTCTTATTTGACGCGTCAAATTCTTGTTCAACGCGTCAAATTCTTGTTTAACGCGTTCTAATGATAATGATCTCCTCCCACTGGTTTCCCTAGTCAATGAATTTAAAGTGCCTTCACCCAATCACTGACCGAAACAAACAGACCAGAACAGTCAGACACAGACCTCCCTGTGCACCGATCGTCCCTACGCAATCAAAGTTTTCTCAAACTCACCGTAGGCCTAGTGCTCATCACAGCTATCTGTCAACGTAACTAAGAATAAGCTTCGTTCAGTCCAGATGCTGGCTTTGTTGTTATTTTAAAATAAAACGAAAGCGAATGAAACATTTACCGTGTTCATCCTTTCTGCCTGACATGCGTTGATTTACATTAGACTGTGTTTAGATGTTGTCTGTGGATAAGTAGCCGTGTGGTGAAGTTGCCTGCGTGCTATGGTAGTGGTTATTTTCGTTGAGGGTTCGAATGCCATGCGATTGCAAGGCACTTTTTCACACTTTTCTCCAGCAATTCTTTGTCTTTATGTAAATGCTGTGCTCATGTTTTTGCATGTCACTCGGCTATATACTGCAACGTTATTTTAAATGAATGTGTTTCCTCGCCCTTGACTGGGCAATCATGGTCCATCACAGGGCACTTTGTTGTCAAAAATTAACTCTCCTGCAAAGTGCAAAGCGTAGGTGTATCCCTTAGCCAAGCAGGGTAACAGTCTTTTCCGTGTTTTTTGTTTTTTGTTTGTTTGTTTAAGCTGTGTTTGTTCCCCTCTGTCCTTCCCTAAATAGCGATCTCGTTTACATGTGATCTTTTTCCAATATTAAACATATTAACGTTATCTAGTGGTTAGCCCTCGCACCTGACATGGATCACGCTGTGGGTTCAACTGTCAATGCAACACTGTATTTCTTTTTGTATATCACTTGCCTTAACCTTCAAGGTAATTTGAGCTATGTGTTAAATATCTTTTTTACGTTTTTCAATGTGCAACCTCACATTTCTTACAAAATAAACCTTACACTGTGTAAACCGTCATCTACCAAATTTAAAACAGCTGCCATCCACCTCAACTCATAATCTTTTCAGTAAAGTTTCGGTCAGTAAACAACTGATTATTGAACTGTCCGTATACAATTGTGAAATGGCAACATGAAAAAATTCTCAGACTGCAGCGGAGTCATTTTATACTGCTGTTTTGCCCAGTAGGTAGCGCAATGAGGCGAGTAATGGACAGTTTACATGTTGATCTATTAGATCTGTTTTACATTAGAACACTGCACGCTAAATGACCAAAGACCTTTATATCTTGCAGGCGTGTTTAGAAAATACTGTCCCACCAAATCACCAAGCAAGGAGAGGCAGCTTTTACCTGCAATGTGGAAAGAAAAGATTATGAATTGAGGCAAAAAATCACGTTGTCTAGATAGCAGATGACACTGCGCCATCACGGGTGTGTCACCGAAAAGAAGAGATGTGGTCTGGCGCAAAGCGTACCAGATGCAATAAGGACGCAAAAATTAAATCCGCCAGTGACCAACAAAACCCTGGTCTGTCGTCAGTTGCGCATTGCTGAAAAGCTATTTTATGGGCGCATGCTTTGGGATATAACAGGGAGGTCTGCGTCTGACTGTTCTGGTCTGTTTGTTTCGGTCAGTGATTGGGTGAAGGCACTTTAAATTCATTGACTAGGGAAACCAGTGGGAGGAGATCATTATCATTAGAACGCGTTAAACAAGAATTTGACGCGTCAAATAAGAATCTTTGACGCGTCAAATAAGAATCTGTGACGCGTCAAATTATCATTTGACGCGTCAAATAATCTTACAGCACGCGTCAAATAAGCCTACAATACGCGTCAAATAAGCACATAAAACGGCGCATTTAACGCCGTAATATAACTAGTCAAATACGCCGTGTTTTACGCCGTTTTCCTGGAAGAACGGCGTAAAATACGGCGTAAAATGCTCGAAAATACGGCGTTTTTTACGGGCATCCCTTATTTAACGCGTTAAAAATAGGCGTAAATGTGGCCACTTTGGCTTGCCATAGATTTATACCGTGAGCGTCGCGTTCATCAGTGGCGTCGCGTCAAGAAGTTGAGCTGAGCTGAACTTCTTGACGCGACGCCAAGGCGGTCAACCAATCAAATACGGGCATGGGGGCGCAGCGGGAGAAACCTCCGTTGGCTCTCTGTTTACATCGATAATTGAATACGCCCACCGGAAGCGTCCTACTCAGCACAGGCAGGGCGGCAAGCTATCTCAACGCGCCGCGTAAGTTTGTGTTTATTTTACCAAATCAGGTCCAAATAGGCCTATCTTGTCTGTTCAGCCTGAACACACAAAGTGTTGAATTAACAATTAAATAATTAATTAATATTTACAAGAGTGAGATCCAACGTAGGCCTATTTAATCCTGATATTCCGCCCTAGCGATGTGTAAGCAGAGAGAAAAGAAGTACTTCTTTTCTCTCTGGTGTAAGCTAATAACAATGCTAGACAGATATAGCGAGACAGTTGCTGTCAATGCTTCACTGAACTCATCCAGTTTCCGTAAAACTACGGAGAAAACAAATAAAACACATTAGGTACTTCATCTGTTCTAGTATCCAGATTGATAGCAAGCTAACAACTTGTATAGCTAGTGAGCACGCGCATGTTAACTTTTTTTTACCTTTTCTTTAAAACTCTTATTAATTTCATTTCCTTGTCAGTATCAACAGAAATAGCCTACACATTTTAAGTGTAGAAATTCAAACAGATAGCAAAACAAAACTTACGGGCATATCTACTCCAAGGATTGGTGAACACACAGCACAGCATAGAGTTTGAAAACTAAATGAACCTTTCTCTGCAAATTATCATGACCAGTAGATGGCGATCACACACCACGAATGACATCCAAAACAAGACAACTGCTTAGAGAGAAACTAAGTTTTACACTGTGAATTAAAGTCACAAAAATTACATCAAAGCCATAACACCTGAAAAATGATGTATCCTCATGAAATGTGTTTTAAAATTTGCCTTTTGTCTTTTCTAACAGATCCAAACATTTGTAAAAATAAGTGGAAATCACTTAGGGACACATTTAATCGACTTCGGAAGAATAAAGCAGCAAGTGGGTCGGCGGCAGGGAAGAACCGGTGGAGGCACTTTGGGGCACTGAGTTTCCTGCTTCCACACCTCAAGCAACGTAGGTAGGTTTATGTACAGTTTATTCAAATACCAATGATGTGTGTGTGTGTGTGTGTGTGTGTGTGTGTGTGTGTGTGTGTGTGTGTGTGTGTGTGTGTGTGTGTGTGTGTGTGCGTGCGTGCGTGTGTGTGTGTTTGTATATATGTGGTCTTCTGCTTTACATGTCAAATGTGACAAAATCACCATTTTCTACTTGCAGGTCCTCAAGTAACCTGAAGAAGATGAGGAACATGAGGAAGAGAATGAGGATGGAGAGGAAGAGGAAGAGGAGGTAGAGGAAGTTGAGGTAGAAAGTGGCGAAGATGTGGATGTGGACGTGGAAGATGATGGAGAGAAGACAGACGATGATGGAGTGGAGAGAGCAATGGAGAGAGAGGCAAGGGGAACCAGCAGGGAGGAGGTGAAAAGTGGGAAGCATACATACTCTTCAAAAAGAAGACGGGCAGAAGCGCCAAAGAAACCATCCACAGAGGACCTGTACGCTATTCTACAGCAACCTGTTACACCAGATGACCCGATGAGATGTTTTTATTAAGTTTACTCCCGGATCTGGAAAAAATTGTTCATAACAAAGGGCAGCTGAAATTGCAGCTAATGTCTACTATTTTGAATTGGGAAAACCAAAACTTCCACCCTGCACTCTCCCACCCACCCAGCTATACCAAGGCATACCCCCTATGCATACCACCCAGTCCACCCCATACAATTACACCTATTACAACTCAAAGAGTTACAGTGAATTATAGTGACAGATTCCCTTCTTCCTAACCTTACTTATTGAGCCTTAATAAAAAAAACTTATTGGAAAAAAAAAAAAAAAACTTGTATTGAATTGTCCTTTCCACTTACCTCAGTGTTATCACCACTGATATATAGATAACCTAAACACTTTAAAGCTAAAGATTTTATCCATTAAATGTCTTACCAATTTTTTTCTTGGAGCAAGAATAAGAAGTGACCACCTGACTTTTTCACCTGACCACCTGACCACCTGACCTAAGGCAGTCAACCACTTAAGCCATAATTAGGTCATGGACAAGTTGTATTCAAACTGAAATGACTTCATTTCCACAATACATGGGTAAACAGTTCAAAACATTTTATTTAACACAACCACACTGCATTTTCACACAAACACACACACACACACTTAATACTCCGTGAAATATTGCACAAATTTGTCCCGGATGGTGAGAGCTGCCTGACCACCTCTGTTAGGGTGAGCTGCTGTCACATGGGAGTTGGGAAAGTGGACACCCTGCCATGGCAGGCTGCATTCTGCATCTCCAGGCCGAGAAAGAAAATTGTGCAGAATGCAGGCTGCCATAACTAGGGTGTCCACTTTCTCCACTCCCATGTGGATCGGACGGAGGAAAATTCTCCACCTCGCTGCTAAAATACCAAATGCCTTCTCAACAGACATCCTCGCCCTTGACAATCTGTAATTACATTTTTGCCGGTCTCTGGGCAGATTACGGCCACCGTAGGGTTTTAGGAGGTAGGACTTCAGGGGAAATGTGGCATCTGCCACAATGACATGGGCCCACAAATGACAGCACCTCCTCTAACTGCGTCGATGACATCCTGAAATAATTATGGAAGGGCTTTCCATCCAACTCCAGCTCTTTGCATAGGTTATAATAATCGCCCTGTTGCTTACGGGCCTTATTTAATGGGTGGATCCACTGTCTAGATTTTGTCTTTAACAGCAAATGTGCAGCCACCTTTCTCCTTATTTCCTCTCTTCGGCGATAGGGTCGGTCGATAGGGTCGGTCGATAGGGTCGGTCGATAGATAGATAGATAGATAGATAGATAGATAGATAGATAGATAGATAGATAGATAGATAGATAGATAGATAGAGATAATACGCATTTGCTTATGGTCACAATTGGTTTACTGGATTATGAAGGATTATATGAATGCCATGGTTACTCGACTCTTTTGTGTCAAAGTTGAGGCCAGGTTGAGGGTAGCTGTTATTGTGTTAATCTGTTATTATGACAATATTACATGATTAGGCCATCTTATATTATTGATTTGATGTCGTGAGTAGACTATAACTACTGTAGTGAAAAAAAGTCCCTGCTACTGTAGGCCTACTGGCTATATCTCGTCTGATTGGGGACCGGCCTTTTTAACCACACCCCCTAGTTACACAAAGAGTCTATGGTTACAGGTAGACTATGAAACCAATTGAATTGCTGGTCTATGATCAACAGAGATAGTATGACGTGTGTAGACAATTGTTATGCCAGAACCATTCACAGACCAGACCAGTCTTTTTATTATAAGATTAAGCACTGCAGTATCACGCCTGTGTGAAGCAGGTCTTTGTTTTTCTCCACACAGTTTGTCTGATACTAACCGGCATGCAGCGAATCACATCCAGGGTTTTGTCATTGATTCACACATTATGTGTAACTTATTGCGCAAAATCAGGCCAGGGGATCTGACTGGTATAATAGAAACCATCACATAAATTCCATCACAGAGAAAAATCTGCAAATAATTTGACTAGTGTTATGGAAATGTTATACATACAGTAGGTACATGAATGCAAGAGTAACATCTGTTGCCAGAAGGGGGTCTGACGCTAACCGTAAGAAATAAAATCAATAACTTGTACACGAATCACAAGGACCTCCTTTTGAGTGTGTCTGCAGGAGAAAGGACCTGCTGAATATGCAACATACAGTGGCATGAGAAAGTTATTTATATTCACCAGTCATTGGGTGTTTTATTTATACATATTTTCTATTTTCTACCATCATTCATTTTCATGAGTCACAGCACAGATGTGAATCAGGACAGTAAGCTACACAAAAGAATAGACCAGATGAGAGCAATGTGATGTCTCATGGACATATCGATTGAGTTGAAGAATTAACCCTAATGTGGCAGGAAAAGTTTGAAAACAACCCAGGTCTCCCATCTGCTGGTGGTTAGGGAAGAGCAGGAGGTTGTTCTAACTTAGGCTGATTCTCATCACTGGAGGATGCGCTAAAATCAGGGTCCTACTCAAAACCTCCTATCTAAAAAACAAAAAGGTTACACGTTATTTCACTGTCCAAGAATTGAATTGGAATTTAGGGCTCATTCTCAATTGAATTCTGAACGTACAACCCTGGCAGATACACTAAAAAGGAACCGTAAAATAAAGTTTAACAAAAAAAAAAAAAAAAAAAAAAAGTCAATTTTGGTATCTTCCACCTTTTCAGCATCAGGTAACACATTTTTCTCATTGCTTTCACACAAGTAACAGTGTGTGTATTCGTTTTACCACAGCCAGACAGGGTGTGTGAGAGTGTGCTTTTCACACGTGAGCAGGAGGCTGATATGTAGTGGGCGTGCGTGTGTGTGTGTGTGTGTGTGTGTGTGTGTGTTTAGTGTGTATGCTGATGTGTGTGTGCATGGTATGTGTGTGTGGGTGTGTGTGTCTGTGTGTGTGTGTGTGTGTGTGGGTGTGTGTGTGTGTGCGTATGTGTATGTGTGTGTGTGTGTGTGTGGGGGGGGGGTGATTAGTGTGTATGCTGATGTGTGTGTGCATGGTATGTGTGTGGGTGTGTGTGTGTGTAATTGTGCATACCGGTATGTGTGATTAAATGTGTGTGTTTGTGTGTGCGCGCGCGGGCATGTCATTCTGTGTGTGTCGGCATGTTACTGTGTGTGTGTGGGTTAGACTTCACTGTAGTGCATTAACTTCACTAGTGGCACCACTCCCTGCACTTTTAAGATAGTGAGCGCTGAGGAGGAAAAACACACAGGAGCCACACCTGCGACCTTTACCCCTCGCCACAGCCTCACACGTGCCACACACTCCTGCTGAGGAGAGGTGTAAGCTCCTTACAGTCTTCTCTACAGACGAGACGCTGAGGAGAGGTGTAGCTCCTTACAGTCCTCTCCACAGTCGAGACGCTACTAGCCTTTAGCTGACCACCCACCAGCACAGGGCACCTAGCAGGAGATAGCGTCCTTCATCTTGCATTTATTAGTGCTGTCCTGTGCATTACATTGTTGCTATCATAGCATAGCATAGCCCGTGTGGCTGCTACACAGCAGTCAACTTGGATGTCACTGAACAGGACTGTATTTGTCAGGGTCAGGCGTTGAGGACTGTCAAGAGTAGAGTCCTGTAGTGTAGGCTAATGTTAGTAGTGGATGAGAGTAGACTCTAGTCTGTTAGCCGTTGAGAAGCTGTCATGTTAGTCGGTGTGCTGAGGCAGTGGGTGTGGGTGGCTGTCCTGGGGCTGTGCCTGGGAACACAGGGGCAGTCTGGGAAGACCCTCGGCCGTCGGTGCCTCCGGAAGAGACAGGCAGGGAACAACCCCTGGCAGGAAAACTCCAGGGTCCTCCGGAAGTACTGTGACCCTGCAGGCAACAACAACAACAACAGCTCTGCCGGGAACATCATCCAGGTACGGTCTGACAGCTACAGTAGCCCACACATTGAGAAGGGTAACCCCAACCTCACAGAGTAATAGTCCTGCCAGGTATTGGGTCTACCTGCCTGTGCACCATACACAGGCTGACTAAAGAGTTGAGGGTAACACTTTCTATGAAGCTTGTATTCATAAGACTCTATAATCACATCCACAAACACGAGTTGTGGTAATTAGAACCAGTTGGTTTTGTAAATGGTTTCAGCACAAATGGGGTGTTTACTTGTACTGTTTGTAAAAAGATGGCCTACCCCTGTGTACAACTAGCTAACCTCCTGATCACTAACACAGATATGTCAATGAAGTCCCAATGACGAATTACAGATGATCACCCTGAGGCTAACACCTTTAGAACACTAAATTAACATTAAGAACAACCAGTTACAGCGGCATCAACGTCCTGCCTTAGAGACTCGGCAGTACTCAAAAACCTTTGCAGACAAACTGTACTTTAAGGATACAATAGTAGCAATACAATTTAAAATGACTGGATGATAGAAAACTTGTGTTGAACAGATTGTATGCTCCTTTGTTTTCTCTCTCTCTCTCTCTCTCTCTCTCTCTCTCTCTATCTCTCTCTCTCTCTCTCTCTCTCTCTCTCTCTGTCTGTACCTCTTGCTATCGCTCTCTATTTATTTTCTCACTGTCTGTGTTTGTTTTCTAATAGCTGTCTTATCCATCAGTGGTATGACTCATGGTGGTAGACAGACATACCCTAGCCTAGGTGCAGATTGCCTGTGGTCCTGATTTGACCGTGATGTGGCTTATGTGTGGCTGACCTCCGGCCCAGAGCCGGCTGCTATCTGAGAGTGCCTTATAATGGCTTTTGTCTGATTAAGTGTGAAGGCAGTGTGAATGTAAATACATCGCAAACACTGTTTGCTTTTACCTTGTCCCTTTCTGAACCTACAGGACTGCCTTAAAGGAGAACTTTGGTGTAAAATGAAAATTGGCATGTTAAAACATCATACCGAGTTGGTATGTTTGCTGAGGAGCAAAATTGAGTTAGCCTGTTGCATTCAGAACTTTTTTACCGTCTGTCCCAGAAGGCTAACAATGGAAGTGGTAGGCGCCCTTAGACGAAGCATGAAGATTACACCATTATTAAACCATTAAAACAGCTTGAATAAACTCCACACTCCATCAGTAGCACAACAAAGGCCACAACATTCAAAACGAGGCACTGAGAAATTTGTAAGTGTACACAACATTTATTAATAAAACAGTTTTGACAGGCAGTACCTTGCTGTAGTTTCTTGCCGCCGCCGAGGGTCAGGTGTGCTGACAGTAATGACGTGTTTGCAGGTGTGAGTAACAGACAGGTGTGCTGATGGTAATGACGTGTTTGCAGGTGTGTGGCGCAGGGCAGTATCGTGAGTGGAGAGGCCCTTTTAAAGGCTTGTGTGTATCCTGCAGCTGCAATGGCCTGTCCCACCACTGTGACCCCCACACTGGAAAATGTCTGGTAAGGACTTTAAAGTGTGTGTGTGTGCGTGTGTGGATGTGTGTGTGTGTGCGCGCGCGTGTGCGCTAGTGTGTGCATGTATGTGTGTGTGCGCGTGCATGTGTGTGTGCATGTATGTGTGTGTGTGCGTGCATGTTTGTGTGTGTGTGTGTGTGTGTGTGCGTGTATGTGTGTGTGTATGTGCGTTGTTGTTGTTGTTGTTGTTGTTGTTGTTGTTGTTGTTGTTGTTGTTGTTCTTCTTCTTCTTCTTCTTCTTCTTCTTCTTCTTCTTCTTCTTCTTCTTCTTCTTCTTCTTCTTCTTCAGCTTATCTCATCACTCACCCCCTCACAGAAAATGGCACACTGTTTTTTTATCTGGGTTCCCATTCAGGTTGTATATACATTATGTGCAATTATGCACAGTCCTGGTGGTTAATCTAAAAGTTTGCATCAGTGGCTGTCTATCTGTATAAGCACTGTGAGT
>CM050216.1:8055938-8058438 GCA_027475355.1 Coilia nasus | reverse complement strand
ATTCAGGCACGAGGGGGAGGAGTGTTTTGGCACTGGCACTATGGAGGTGGTCTTGAAGCATGCTGGTACAGCTGCTTGGGCCAGGGACCGATTGAAGATGTCAGTAAAAGACCAAATAAAGCTTAAAAAAGGACTGTAAAAGGAGTAGAGTAGAGTAGGGTAGGTATGGTAAAGTAGAATACAGAAGAGTAGAGTAGAGTAGAGTAGAGTAGAGTAGAGTAGAGTAGGGTAGGGTATGGTATGGTTAAGTAGAGTAGAGTAGAGTAGAGTAGAGTAGAGTAGAGTAGAGTAGAGTAGAGTAGAGTAGAGTAGGGTAGAGTAGAGTAGAGTAGGATAGGGTAGGGTAAAGTAGAATACAGCAGATTATATGCACAGGCTGTTCTCTGCCCCCAGAGAGCAAAGTTACAGCAGGAAGGTTTTAAAGTTTGGCCAGAGATGACATATCTTAATGTCTATCATTCTCTGGTTGACATGGTATATTTGTTTATATTTACCTACATCTAGTTTCAGAAACACTTTATTTGAAGGTGTCTACATAAGGTTGACATGAGCCTTTCATAAAGATGACATGACACATATCATGAACAATAATGACACTTCACTCATGTCTATGACAGTTGTCATTATGTGTCATTCAGTTTTTGCTGGGTCTGCATCCAAAAAAATATAAACTTAACATTACAAAAACTGAATGACACTTAATGAAAACAATCACAATCATTAATGTTCATTAATGTTCATGATATGTGTCATGTCATGTTTGTAACATGCTCATGTCACTCTCATGTAGGCACCTTCAAATAAAGTGTAACCCTATGTTCTAATGTTAAGTGTTAAAACTTGAAATACACTTCCTATCCAATATGCCTCCTAGCCTCCTGAAAGTACTTTGGGAAATACATGTATGTTTTTGTCATTGTCTCTGAGTCTATCAAGATATTAAATTTGGTGAAGTTGACTTTCTTTCACCCTTGGGGAGGTAGGTGCTCACCTGGTTACTATGGTAACCCACTGTTGCCACATGGGAAGTGCCAGCCATGCAACTGCACCAATGGCAACCCCAATATGTGCCATCCTTTAACTGGAGGTAAAGTCTGATTAGTTCATTAACAAGCGCACACACACACACACACACACACACACACACACACACACACACACACACACACACACACACACACACAAGCACATGCCCACACACACCTGATATGCCACATTTGAACTGAATTTGTACTTTATGCATTAACAAGTGTGCTTACTGACATATAGACACACTAACACCTGTTAATAATAATAATAATAATAATAATAATAATAATAACTATCATCATAATGATATTTTCTAAAAGGTCTGCCAGTCTTTCTCTTTCACAAGTTTTGAGTGATGGTTGCTGCTCAGTATGCGCATGTGTTACGGTGGTGATTTTGTGTTCAGTATGCCCATGTGTTACAGTGGTGATGTCATGCTCAGTATGCCCATGTCTTACTGTGTATCTTTTCTGTCTCCAGAGTGTGAGAAGAACAATGGTGGGACAGACGATTGCCAAGGTATGTCAAGATGTCACTGATGTTTACCCAAAACATATGACAAGCAGGGCTTGGTCACCCCCTATGCGCCCGCATATGACCCCCCCGCCCCCCGGAAAAACAAACATGTCCTGCCATGATATCACAACTTTATCAACAAACACCATGAAGGCCATCGTGATAATCATATAAAACACCTGTACTTTCCAGATCCACTTAGAGATTAAAAAAGTGAAAGTCCCTTAGGTAAGACTCCACAGCTCACTCCCGTCCCAATGTTGTCTGACAGGTTTGTGACATATTTAACACTCTTGGACAAGACCACGAGAGCCTCATGCTATTCCATACTTGCTACAGCTATGGCCTAATGGTTAGGAAGTTGGTCTTCAGATTGGAGGGTCGCAGGTTCGTACCAATCCCGTACGAGTAGGAAGAATGTAGGTGGGGGAGTGAAATAATTAGTGCTCTTCTGCACCCTCATGGCTGAAGTACCCTTGAGCAAGGCATCTAACCCCACATTGCTCCAGGGACTGTACCGTGTACCTAAAATAGCTATAACTTGCTCTGGATAAGAGCGTAAGCTAAGTGTAATGTAATGTAGCTAGATAGCTGATCCTTATTGCACATGCATAGCTACAAACCTAGCAGAAGAGATCCCATTATCGGCATGTCACCTATTATCAGCCACTTCCCTGCTGTTCCACTTAAAACAATGTTTCACCTGTTGAAAAAGAAGTTATTACAGTAAAAATAGACCAATTCTGCTCTTGGTTTGAATAAGTGAGCTCATAGCATTTATTTTAAACTGATTTTGTATCCAAATTACTTTCACCACCCGGCCAATAATAGTCTTGCTTAAGCTAAGTTCCTTTGAAAACATTATAATATTTGAAACTGGGATGGACACCTCTAAACACAGCGGAGACACACTCCAAAACTGGAAAAGATACATATTTGATCCGGCCATTTTGTT
>CM050216.1:8033438-8050938 GCA_027475355.1 Coilia nasus | reverse complement strand
CTGTAGGGCGACCAAAGACAAAAAGTGCTTCAGTGTTTCTTTAAAAGCTGAACATTATTACAGCATGTCTCTAATCACACATTTTGTGTTGCCATGGCAGTACTTGATTACATCACCCGGAATGTCACGGGGCCCTCAAGCACCAATCAGGCACTGGTGGACAGGATTGCAGCGTCTCTGATGAGGGATCTGGCTGGACTGCGGGATCTGCAGAAGGCCCTGATACATGCAGAGGACGTACTGCGACGTGCACGCAATCTCAACAAGCACAACCTTCCCGCTCTCAGGAAGCTGCAGGTAATGCATATGGATGTGTTCTGGCCCCTGTTCCCCGAATTATAAAGTATCGCCCACATGAACATAATCCCTACAGTAATGTACTGTACTACCTTACTGTAATGTGCTGCAATGTACTGTACTACTTTACTGTAATGAACTGTACTGTAATGTACTGTACTGTACTGTTCATGGTCAACCCGTGGCAGTCATTGGTTAGTGGCTAGTGCAGCCAAAGGGTCACAGGTTCATTTCCCCAACATGACAATAAATCTCCCATCACTGGGTGGGGTAAGCGAATGACCAGCAATCTCCTCCATCCTCCCCTGTGACTCAGGTGCCCTGAGCATGGCACCATCCTCCCTCAGTGCTTCCCGGGCGCCGTTTTGATGGCTGCCCCCTGCTCCCTACAGAGGTTACATTTGGTTGTGCTGTGTGCATGCGGTGGTTTGCTGTGTGATCACAATGACAAATGGGAATCACTTTTGTAAAGTATGGCCTATGTTGCCCATGCGAGCATAAGTCCTACTGTAAAATATGGCCTGTATGAGCATTATACCTACTGTAAAGTATGGCTTGTATGGATATAATTCCTACTGTAAAGTTTGGCCTGTATGAGCATAATACCTACTGTAAAGTATGGCTTGTATGGATATAATTCCTACTGTAAAGTATGGCTTGTATGGATATAATTCCTACTGTAAAGTTTGGCCTGTATGAGCATAGTTCCTACTGTAAAGTATGGTCTACACTCTGCTGTGCTCTTCCAGACTCGTGCGATGGAACTGATGGAGCAGAGAGACTTTGTGACCTCTGACCTGCAGATGGTCGCAGAGCTGCTGGGGAACGTGTCTGACATGCTGAGCATGCTGCAGGACAGCAAGGCTGTAAGTTCCCCTGTCATCACCTGCTAATCTGACCTCACCATAATGTGGGCAAAGAGCAGACAATAAGACCTCCATCATCACCTGCTAATCTGACCTCACCATAATGGGGCAAAGAGCAGACAGTAAGACCTCCATCATCACCTGCTAATCTGACCTCACCATAATGGGGCCAAAGAGCTGACAATAAAATCACCCATTGTCACCTGCTAATCTGACCTCACCATAATGAAGACAAAGACCAGACAGTAAGACCTCCATCATCACCTGCTAATCTGACATACCCATAATAAGGGCCAAGACCAAACAGTAAGACCTCCACCATCACCTGCTAATCTGACCTCACTATAATGGGGGCAAAGGGCAGACAGTAAGACCTCCATGACTTGCTTATCTGACCTCACCATAATGGGGGCAAAGACCAGACAGTAAGCCCTCCATCATCACCTGCTAATCTGATGCTACTGTAACAGGTGCAAAAAACAGACAGTCAGTCTTACATTGTGTTTGTGTCGCCACAGCAAGAAAAGGAAAAATAGTAAGTTTAACCAAGTCATGTCCCTCTCTCTCCCCGTCTCCGACAGGATTATGAGCGCCTGGCAGCACAGCTGGATGGGGCGAAGAACGACGTCCTGAAGAAGCTGAACTCTCTGTCCTCGCTGGGGGAGGTGGCAAACACAGTCATTCAGGCTGAAGATCACGCACGAAACCTCACTGATCTGGCCATGGCATTCGCTATGTAAGTGTGTGTGTTTGTGTGTGTGTTTGTGTGTGTGTTTGTGTGTGTGTGTGTGTGTGCGTGTGCCTGTATGTTTGTGTTTGTGTGGGTCGCTGGGGTCGGTGGCAGACACAGTGATTCAGGCTGAAGATGACGCACAAAAACTCACTGATCTGGCCATGGCATTCTCTATGTAAGTGTGTGTGTGTCTGTATGTGTGTCTGTATGTGTGTGTGTTTGTGTGGGTCGCTGGGGCTGGTGGCAGACACAGTGATTCAGGCTGAAGGTGATGCACAAAACCTCACTGATCTGGCCATGGCATTCGCTATGTAAGGGCTCATTTCCACCGAAAACTGTCCGTATAGTGCGTAGACAGCAAGTGCCCGTTTTCTGTCCGTATTTGTTTAGAATGCACGTTAACAGATTAGACCATTTCCACCTCAGGCGTGATCTGAGCGTATTCTGTCCGTGAAATGTGCTCAAAATACGAGCTGCAGCTAGAAAATAGAAACAGAGTCTATTTTTCTGTATGTGATGTGAGTGTATTCAGACAAAATCCCATTGAAAGCTATGGCACAATAATACAATTCATGTCAACTGTGCTATCAATGCATGTATTGACACAGGGGATACCTTAAAAACCTCGCGAATAATTACCACTCGCCAAATGTCAAATATTCCGTTGGCCTTATCAAAGTGCCAAGTTGTACTTCATGTGCAGTTATGCTTTCAGGGTTTAAAATAAGGAATTATAATCAGAGAAACACATATTGTGTTTATTAAAGCGAGAGATCAACGGGAAACATGGCTATGTGCACTTAAAGACATTATTGCCAAGTGCATTTAAAGACGGGGCTGGCAGATAAATTGCCGCTCACGAGCTGTACACACATAGCATGGCTATCGCGACTTGTCAATGCTCTGCGAGCATTGGTCTGGCCAAGCTGTGTTGTAAACCCGCCTCTTTCAAATGCCTCTGTTTGCTACTGGACGAAGCTTCAACCAATCACACCCCTCTGCCCTCTGACGTATACCCAGCGAATGAAACTGCTTGATCCAAACAAAAAGTAGTAGTAGCCTGTAGTCATATACAAATGGCGTTAAATGATTTTTGTCGGACTTGTGAGGTGAACATGAGAGTGGCTGGTGTTGGTAATCTAATATTGATATTCGAAAAATGAATCAGTGCGATCAAAGGCGAAATGACCACAACAACAGCGTTCTCGCAAAGCCCAATCGACTTGGCTATCAGCGGGGCTAACTGCTAAATTAAACTTTTACCGAAGCCGGTCGGTAGCATTGCGAAAACGTCCTTTTCCGCAATAAATGCTTCAAGGGCTACCCTTTGCTGTATTTTCAGAGAGAACTTCCCTTTGAATTCGTCCAAAACAGCAACTACAGCTGCATTGAAATCTTGCGTTTGCTCCACGTTCGCCATGTTGACAGTAGGCTCGTTCGAGATTCCAGCCCGTCTGTCTACGGCTGTCTACATACGTCGACGAGAATTGCTGGTCACAGCAGGGGTGGGCATTAAATGCGGAAAATAAAGTCGAACACAAATCTTAAACGAGACTGAGCTCGCGCCTCCCCGATCTCCGTAGCAGATGACACACAGGTCATGTGTGGAGAGGGAGGGCGGGGGTTGTAGTCCTCTACAGTCTATGGTTGTAGTGGGGTGCACTGAGAGTTCAATTCAAGTCGAGTCTTTCTTATTTTTTAGAGTAACATTGGAACAAAACGAGTTGCCCCAAAGTGCTCCACAACACACACATGAAAACTAAGAAAGCAAAACCATAAAACAAAGACCATAAGTAGGTATATAACATGGAGAATGAAATAGAAATGAGGTTAATAATTAAATATAATATAAGGCCGGGCTTGACAGCGTCAGATAAACGCATCAAAACAATCAGAACAAGGTAAAAACAGAGAGAAGAGATTTGTCTTCAAATTGGAGTAAAATAATGTACACTTTAGATGACAAGTTGAGTGGGGGAGCACCGGGGACAATGCACCTGCACAGACGTCGGTGATCTTCTAACCAACCACGGCAAAGCAGCGTCACCAAGGTGGTCAAGGCGTCTTGCTCCCGCATGTTTTCGGGTCATGTGTCATGGTCGCATTTTTGTGACATCCTCACACATTTCGGGCAAGTCGGACACAATTTCTAACCACAATGCAACATTTTCAGCGTCAGACTAGCCTTGTTCATCTTGGCCAACGCTGACTTTCTGCTGCGACGTGATTTGCGGGGTGCTGGAGGGGCGTGGATACAAACCCTGCAAACAACATGGACACTCTCCAGTTCCCGTAGACGTGACGAAATCGTACACCAAACATGGCTGAACTAGCTGCATTTACGTTCGTCGTCAACGATGAAATGGAGGAATTGGAGATTCCATTGATGTTCCTTGAAAATCAGCAACGAAGGTGATCAGTTGTCTTACCTAACGTTATGGGAACCTTGTTGGCCTTTTTTCACACCTTAATTACCTGATAATTTATTTTATCTAACATCGCCCAAACAGTAGTCAACCAGTGCCGTGTAGTCTGTGGAGCTCCAACCCGATGGAGTAGTGGAAACGCAGCAGGCTACTATGCCAACAAGCAGGGTTCTAGTCCCGTTGAATACTTCTATTTTACTAAGGATGTATGTACCTGACGACTTGCCTATTTGTTTTAAGACTACTCACCTATATATATAGATAGGCAGACTACTATAACATTGTTTCATGAAAGGGAAAAATCAGGATTCCTCCATGATAAATACATCATCCTGTCATTATGTTACTTCTGTGGGCTGTCGGGTCCATTTAGAGTCTTAACACCAAATGTTTCTGTAAGCTACAGTAGTCACCAAAATATGTCATGATTCATTGAGGTTATATATTCAGGTGATATATTGTGAGCCTTTGATGGGTTAGTGTATCTAATAGTGAACCTTTCTGGTAGGCTACAGAATTAGTGATGTGCAATCACTTTTACACATGCATGCATGTGCAGTTCATATGTACAGACTATGAAATGTTACAAGGATACTTATTTGTCACATGCATAGGCATACTGGGTACAGTAGGACATGCAGTGAAACTGCTGAAGTGAAACTGTTACTGCATTGATCCAAATTTGTTAATTTGTAATCGCTTAGCTCCCAAAACGGGCACACAGCGGTGCACTGGACAAAGGTCCAACAGTAGGTGAATACTAAACATTGCTTTACTGTAAATGCTGATGTATCTGCGTTGTGTTTGGAACCTGACTATTACATGAAATCGAACTTTGTTTGTCTGGTACAAAATAGAATGTTGTCTCAATACAAACAATGCAATGCAAATACAACAGTCAATCATGATCACAACTTTGCTAGCGTAACCTATATGATGAATAGCATTCTTAGCAAATATATTTACACAGAAAAAAATACGTCACTGACCTTGAATACAACAATCATAATAAAATACTGAGTCAGTTGCTTTGCTTTAATAGGAATGTTCCAAAAATCCCAGGCTACGTCGACACGGTGTGCCTTTGTATAACCCAGCAGAGTTCAAGGCACATTTCAGACTTTCAAAGGCCCAAGTGGAGGTGTATAGCTGGTGTTGAAGGCATGTAATTAGTCACAAGGTTCACATTAGATTAATAACTATGTCTGTTGTTCCCTATCCCTATCCAGGATGTCATCGTCGCCCTTGGGCCAGTATACCAAAATGCCTTAGGCACCAAAATGCCTATTACGCACAGTGTGCTAGAGTCTTACAGGGGTGTGGCAGACCGTTTTGGCATTTCCAAGTCCGTACTCACGAATCAATCATTTACACCACTTTTGCACACTTGTCAACACACACCTTGGGTATTATATTTTCTGGCCTGTGGGGGAAGCACTTCACTCATCCGAGTTGGGATTTGCTAGAGCAGGCTTCCCACATACAGTGTGTGCAGTCGATGGCTGCCACATACCCATTCGGAAGCCTCATGTGGCAAATCCCGTAGGATACCTTAACCGCAAAAAATTCTATTCTGTTATTCTCACTGGGTTCTGCACTAGCAACCGGCGGTTCTGCCACATCACTGTGGGCCACCCTGGCAGCTGGCATGATGCTAGGGCTTTTCGTCTGACGCCAGTAGCCCAGACTCTTGATTTAGATCCCCTATCCATCGTCCCAGCAGGCATGCACATCATAGGCGACTCAGCCTATCCGCTGTTGCCCCAACTAATGAAGCCCTACAGGGACAACGGGCACCTAACAGCAAGGCAGAAATGCTTTAATCGGAAATTAAATAGTGCCGGGTATGTATAGAGCACACCTTCGGCATACTCAAGGCCAAATTCAGGCGGCTGCAGTACTTGCAAATGAGCAGCATTGAGTGCATCACCTCAGCTGTCTCTGCATGCTGCATCCTACACAATATATGCATAGACCCACAGGACCACACAGAACATCCCCCCGAACCAGAAATGAATCAGGAGCCCCATCCACCAAAACCCAATGATGCACAGGCCTGCAATTACCGTGACAACATTTGCAATAACCTCTAACATTACCACCATGTCATGCTTTAGCAGCCCCCATAACCACCCAAGCCCACATGCCAGGCACACCATCGTTTTCTGGCATGTGCTGTTGTTCCAGGACCTTCTGGTCGATCTCAGCGATGATGTTGATCCTCTGTTCTTTCCGCAGACAGTGATACTGAGCCTGGACAGATAGACACACACGTGAGCTGGTGGAAAACATACCACAGGATGAGATGAAGGCACTGGTAGTAATTATGTACAGTTATCAAGGTTATGGAGACACCCTTGTGTGATGCTGTCCCTTTGCCCTTTGATGTAGCTAATTACCTTGTACATTATTTGTTTTTGTACTGAAGTCCTTTGACGGTTCATGCCCCTGGACTTCCATATGTTGGCATAAGGGCCCACTGCCTCCCAACCTTGACAATCTTCTCCACCTCCACACTTTCCATCCTTTCCTAGCCTGTAACAAATGTGTCTGCCTAAGCCAACTTGCTGAAACACACCTAAACCATTCTAGTGTTGTTGTATAAAATGTGAATTGCATACCTTGCCTATACTAAAATACAGAATATATGTTCAGAATTAAGCTGTGTGTTGCAGTGCAAGGTAATGAAGCTACCGTTAAGTGGACTTACACATACACACAAGGTCAACAGATGTTGGCAATGTCTTGAATAACAGTGCTTTCAAATCATCAAGACTCCTGCTGTGCCTCCACGTGGCAGCTCATTGAAACTGGGATTAAACCAGGCCAAATCAGCAGGGGATCGAAGTAACAGTGTGTCATATACTGCCTAACCAACCACATCACAAGTCATGCAAATTGAATACAGTGTGTTCCAGGCATGTAATAGTGCTACTGAACAAATACCATAAGTTAGGTAAGTGACGCCAGTAGTTGTTGATACTTGAGTGCCAAATTAACACCGATGGAAGATGAACAACTAAAGGTCAAAGCCATCAGGTGCTCAATTCAGAAAAAAGAGAAAGGAACAGGAGGAAAAAACAAAGGTAGGCAGCTGTGTCATTGGATTATGGCATGTATACTGAAACATCACTTCTAACGGAGAGGGAACAATCATTGATTGTTGCATGGTGAAATCTGCAATTGCACAATTCTACAATGTTTTTATTGACCCAAAGGATGAATTGGAACAACATTCTAAACAGATTGGTAAATGAGGCCAAATGTTGTTAACAAATGGTTGACTGAATGTTTCTTGGATGTGTAACTTCATTGCTGTTTTATGTTTCACATACATTTTAGTGCAACATCACTATGATGACAATGATTTCTGATGTGGACCATTGTGCAAAGACAAACTCTTACCTTGTGTGTTTTGGTAGTTGCGCACATCTCGAAGTACCTGGGCCAAGTATTCATGTTCTACAAATGAGCAGCCCAAGAACAAGTTCAAGTAGACGTTTGTTGGAATAAATACAGTCCTGTCTAGAAATGTTTGGATTACTCACCATTTGCAATCCTTTCTGCTATTTCAGGTGTCACCTTCAGCGCAACTCGACCCAGATTATCCTCCACAATGACAGTGGTTTCTGTGTAGGTTAGGCTTGGGTTTGGTGGCCCATTTTATAGGCCTAGGCTCGTTAGACAAATTACCTGGCAAAGGCACTGACACCTGCTTCAATTGAGATGTGTACGAAGCTGACATGAACGGAATTCATTATAGACTTACTTGTGTCCTTCCCTTACCAAAAAGGATATTGGCTAAGTTCCCCTAATACTGCTGTAGTAACATCACTTCTGCATGAAATATATGTGAGCTTTATCCTATGTACCAAAACACTATGAATGTTTTGTATTGATCTCCATTACTGATTGTTTAATTTATTTTTTGACATATTGACCTCATGACAGGACAGCTGCTAGGTTATGCATGTTATGGTGAAACACAATGTGGCTGTAGCATTTTTGGCATGACAAACACACACCAGCTATGTCAAATTAAGCTACATTTACATTTGTGTTTAGGAACACTGTGACAACAATAATAATGCGACACGCGTAACACTAATGTGGATAAGCCAGGTAGCGAACCTGGATCTTTCTCATGATATCCACACCCACTACCACTACACCACCGTTGGCACTACACAAGCTTCGGCAGAAATAATATACATCGCTGCCAACATGCACCATATTGCAGCTATCTTGTTCTCTAATACCACAAATTGAATGGGGAACAGGGCAATTGACACCTCGTTTCAGGGTCGTTGTGTTTGTGAGGGAATTTACAGGCTTATTCATGTTCACGACAGCATGGACGCGTCCATACTGCTGCTATTTATCAGCAAGCATGTGACATTTGGGCAGCAAAGACGCACATGCGCTTACGGACATAGAAGTTCATCAATACATCAAAACGCCATATACGTCAGCGTAGACAAAAGCCAATCAGGGCAAAGTGCCGACATCATGGAGGCGGTTCCACGACTAAGCAGCGAGCAGAGAGCAAATGAGCTGCTGCGCAGCAAAAATCTTGCTCCCGCGATGTCTTCAGGCCATGTGACATGGAATGCAGAGCAGAGAACACTCCCACCTACACCATCATGGCCAAATTTCTAAACGGCATGCGTTACGGTCACGCAAAGCGCAGGTGCGCTGCGTCGATTTGCGCCAATTTGCATGATCGTGGATGCAGCCAGTGCAAACGGATGCAAATGTTTTGATCAAGTCAAATGCGGCTACTGTCAACATGGCGAACGTGGAGCAAACGCAAGATTTCAATGCAGCTGTAGTTGCTGTTTTGGACGAATTCAAAGGGAAGTTCTCTCTGAAAATACAGCAAAGGGTAGCCCTTGAAGCATTTGTTGCGGAAAAGGACGTTTTCGCAATGCTACCGACCGGCCTCGGTAAAACTTTAATTTAGCAGTTAGCCCCGCTGGTAGCCAAGTCGATTGGGCTTTGCGAGAACACTGTTGTTGTGGTCATTTTGCCTTTGATCGCACTGATTCGTTTTTCGAATATCAATATTAAATGACCAACACCAGCCACTCTCATGTTCACCTCACAAGTCCGACAAAAATCATTTAACGCCATTTCTGTGACTATAGGCTATTACTACTTTTTGTTTGGATCAAGCAGTTTCATTCGCTGGGTATACGTCAGAGGGCAGAGGGGTGTGATTGGTTGAAGCTTCGTCCAGTAGCAAACAGAGGCATTTGAAAGAGGCGGGTTAAGCCCGCCTTCTGAGAAATAGGTTCACAACACAGCTTGGCTAGACCAATGCTCGCAGAGCATTGACAAGTCGCGATAGCCAGGCTAGCATTTTTGTGACATCCTCACACATTTTGGGTAAGTCGGACACAATTTCTAACCACAATGCAACATTTTCAGCGTCAGACTGCAAACGGATGCAAACGTTTACGCCAAGTAAAATGCGCCCAGTGACTGAGATAGATTTCCGGTCGCCAAACTACCGCGTCATTGCCATTTTGAAATGCTCGATTTTCATTGGCCCCATATTCTTGCCGGAGCAGAAACGGTGTAGACAGGCAGCTTGGCCAGACTGACTTGCTCGCAAAATGAAAATGCAGTGTCATAGGCAGTATGGGCACACCCAGGCTAGTACACGCAGACATGTCTGGTTGAAATGCTAATACCCTCACGCGCTGTACACAGTTACGTGCTGTACACGGTCAGGTCGGTGGAAATGAGCCCTAAGGGTACAATATGTTTGTATAGGGACAGAATATGCGCAGATCACTCTTGCGGTGTGAAGAGTCTAATTTGTTCACATGCATTCTAAACGAATACGGACAGAAAACGGCCACGCGCTGAATACGCAGAGTGTTTGGTGTGAATGAGCCCTATGGCCCGTGTTTGTATAGGGATATTCTATCCCTATACAAACACATTGTATACGGACACGCGCTGTACACGCTCAACTCGGTGTGAATGAGCCCTAAGTGTGTGTGTACGTGTGTGTGTTTGTGTGTGTGTGTATGTGTGTGTTTGTGTGGGTTGCTGGGGCTGGTGGCAGACACAGTAATTCAGGCTGACGATCATGCACAAAACCTCACTGATCTGGACATGGCTTTTGCTATGTAAGTGTGTGTGTACGTGTGTGTGTTTGTGTGTGTTTGTGTCTGTATGTGTTTGTTTGTGTGGGTTGCTGGGGCTGGTGGCAGACACAGTGATTCAGGCTGAAAACATCACTGATCTGGCCATGGCATTCACTATCTAAGTGTGTGTGTGCGTGTGTGTTTGTGTGTGTGTCTGTATCTGTGTGTGTGTGTGTTTGTGTGGGTTGCTGGGTCTGACTGGGTCTTTGAGACACAGTGATTCAGGTCGAGGATCACGTGCAAAAACTGAGTGGCATTCTCTATGTAAGTGCTTATGTGTGAGTGTGTGTATGTGTGTGTATGCGTGTGTGTGTGTGTGTGTGTCACAGGCAGCTGCAGCGGGCGATTAACGGCTCCAGTGTGCACCGCTTCATGGAGGTCATCGTGGCCTACGCAGACATTGCCACGGCGATACAGAAGGCAGAGGCCGCCGCCAGGGAGGCCAAAGAGGCTGCAGACAGAGCACTGGAGGTGTGTATGTGTGTGTGTGTGTGTGTGTGTGTGTGTGTGTGTGTATGTGTGTGTGTGTGTACAGTGCAATCCCCCACTATTACTTCTGAGAAGCATAAATAGTAAACTAGCTTTGATTGTACACTTCACTTGTTTTTTTTGAGTTGTAAAGGTTGTCACAGCAGGGGGCTGAAGGCCAGTCTAAAGAGGTGTGTGTGTGTGTCTGTGTGTGCGTGCGTGTGTGTGTGTAAAGTCTAAAGTCTAAAGGCAACACTCCTATGTCAGGGGCCTGAGGGGCAGTCTAAAGATATGTGTAAATTATCAACTTCTGCATAGCACTACCACCACTTTTTTTGTTAAAATGACTTTGCATACACTGACACATATAACCAATACACACACAGTATAACAGCCCTGACAGTGGACAGTGGAGTAGTTGATGACTTTGTGGTGTGGGCTATTTGGTGCACAGTGGTGGCCTTACGGTTAAGGTAGCGGGCTTGTGATCACAGGTTCACATCCACCAACTGGCAGTAGTGCCGGTGAGGTACCCTGAGTATGATACCATTCCCACACACACACACACACTGAGGTGCCCTGAGGATGATACCATTACCACACACACACACACACTGAGGTGCCCTGAGTATGATACCATTACCACACACACACACACACTGAGGTGCCCTGAGGATGATACCATTACCACACACACACACACACTGAGGTGCCCTGAGGATGATACCATTACCACACACACACACACTGAGGTGCCCTGAGTATGATACCATTACCACACACACACACACACTGAGGTGCCCTGAGGATGGTACTGTACCATCCCCACACTGCTTCCCAGGTGCCTTTGTCATGGCTGCTCACATGTGTGACGGATTAAATGCAGAGTCAGTTTGGTTGTGTACGCTGTGTGGTGTGGTGCACCGCTAATCACAATGGCACTGGGTGCTGTTTGTTTGCTTTTGTTGTTTGTTTGTTGTGATCTGTCTTCATTTAGGATGTCACGAAGCAAAATCTTACCAGCAAGGCCATGAGACTGGCTGGGGAAGCAGGCAGCTTGCTGTCCAAAGCCAAGGAAGCAGAGAAGAACCTTAATGGTACCCTCTTCTCATATTTACTTAAAAGCGGTTTACTGTTTGATTCATTAGTCTACTTCTCTAGCCTGACACAGGAATGCAGCATTTCATTACATTATGTACATTAGATCACACCTAGCAGACGCTTTTATCTAAAACAACGTACACTAGAGGACATAAACAAGCTACAGATATGCAGAGGAAAACAGACTAAGCAAACATGCAACAAAGTTAGTGCAGCCAGGGTAGAGGACAGGGATTGGAAGTGGAGGTCAGTTTTGTTAGAAAGGGAAGTACTCTCGGAAAAGAAAGGCCTTCAGGAGCTTCTTAAAGTTAGGCAGGGATAACCTTGCTCTCGTAAATGGGAGACAAGAAGGACCTGTAAAAAACTAGCAGAGATAAGGACAGATTGAGATGAAAAATAAATGCTTAAGTAACTTAAGTTTAAAATGGCCTTGGGCAAAGACAAATACCATTATACAGCTGAGTCCAAATTAGTCTGATTTAAATTAGTAAGAACAACTTGAATAAAATTAAAATTAAGATTTCAAAAATACCACTCACATTAAGATTTCAAAAATTTCCACTCACAATGCATTGTTATCTATATATTATCTATTACATTAATAATGTCTTCTCCAATATTGTAATAATATAGTGTTATTGCATGTGATGTACATTACTAATCTATGCTTATGTGGTGCTCCATAGGGTTATTGCATGTAATGTACATTATGTAATAATTTATGCTTATGTGGTGCTCCATAGGGTTATTGCATGTAATGTACATTATGTAATAATTTATGCTTATGTCGTGCTCTGTGCATGTAATGTATGTAACGTAATAATGTATACTTAGTGTATGTGGTGCTCCATGGTGTTAGTGCGTGTAACGGCCAGCTATTGTGTATGATGCAGCTGCTGTGCAGGAGTTGGGCTCACAGCAGAGGAGAGTTGGCCAGGCCAGCGACAAGATGACCGCCCTGTGGAAGGACCTCAAGGCCAATCAACTCCACCTTAGCAACATCAACAGAGGTCAGCACACTGTGTGAGAGAGTGTGTGCGTGTGTGTGTGTGTGTGTGTGTGTGTGTGTGTGTGTTGGTTGTGTATGTGGTTTGTGTGTGCGTGCGTGTGTGTGTGTGTGTGTGTGTGGGGGGGGGGGGGTGATAGACCTTGAGAGGGAAACAGCAAGTCGCTCTTTCTGTGTCTCTTTCACTTTCTCTCAATTTCTCCCTCTCTCTCTTTTGCACTCTCTCTTTCGCTCTCGCTCTTTCTCACACAGACACACTGTTTCACTCTTTCTTACAGGCACATACACACAAACACATACTCTCACACACATACATCCGGCCTGTGATCAGGGCTTGCAGATGGAGCAGCAGTTTGATCCCAGGGTGTGTGTGAGTGTGTGTGTGTGTGTTCTGCTGAGCCAGATCCTTTTATCCAGATTGCTCCAGGGGCCAGTCTCTGGGTCTCACAATTATCTAAACAAAACTATCTGTTGTTCTGTTTTTAATTTAAAACATTTCTGTGGAACAGAATAGAATGCCTTTTATTGTCAGTATACACATGTACAACATACACTGTTGTTGTAGAATCAATAAATAGTCTCTTGCCAAACAACCCATTTCATCTCACACATTACTGGACTGCTTTTTACTTGGGGTTTCCCATGCACACACACACACACGACACACACATACGCACACACACACATGCACACGCACACGCGCACACACACGCACGCACACACACACACACAAGTCTTGCTTCTTCTCAGGACATCACCCAGTCTTTAACAAATTTACCATCAGTAAAAGGTTTGCAGTGCCTTGCAATCAACGTTGCCACCTCGTGGCTCGCTTTTGTGGCATTTTCATTTGACTTACGAGTTCTTGTGAAAAACGCTGCTGTGCCATTAAACCACCTCTCAGTTGCTTTCATTTTTGCACTGTTCATTCCTAGCTTGTCGTAGTTAGCAGCATGTCTCGCCTGGTAGTGACTCTTGAGATTAAACTCCCACGATTAAACAGCCACGTCTCCTTGCATATTAGGCAGACAGTTATTTCATATGTCAGTGAAAAAAAAAATCACGTTTCCACTTGGAAGTGGCGGCCCTCGTTGTCAATTTTCCTCTTTTTTTTACAGTCACCAACTATCTGCGTGGCCAAGCAATTATAATAAAAGACGCAACATCACACGACATAATAGCAAGATATCATTGCGAAATAAAACCACGAATAATGCCTACCAAAGGGCAAACTGTGTGTTGTGGTCAAAAAACAAGAATACTGTTACAATGTCGATATACTTTGGGTTGGTGCTGCCATAACTATTAACACCTCCCTGATCTGATCTGTGCGTGGCCAAACAGGCCGGCATTCCTCATGGGTAGTTATGGCTGTGTAGCAAGAAAGGCTATTAACACCTGTTTTCTGAGAGGTGCCGCGGGCTGGTGGAAAGGAGCCCGGAAAGGGGCCGGACTTTGGAGATGTCTGTACTAGCCTGTTCTCTAACACCCCTGTAACACCCCTGTGTGCAGCACAGAGAAGTGTTGAAATAAGTAACCTGTTATACTATTAATTCTCTATGCACCTTAAAACTCAAAACAAGTTTTTAGACAGCCATGGGCCTAGAAGCTCTGTGGTCCAGATTTTCCAGTAACTGGAGGGTTTTCAAAAGTTCACAACAGCAATCTTGCAACGCAGTTCCTCATTGAGTATTGCAGCGATTCCCCATTACATAACTGGGTATTTGCCAACCCAGACTGTGCCGTGTATCCTCTTGGGTATTCTGAAAATAGCTCCCAATCACACACACACACACACACACACACACACACACACACACACACACACACACACACACGTACACATTATCGGATTGCTTTTTTCTCAGCCGCCACAGAAGCGGTCCTGAACTCCACCAAGGCTGCGGTGTCGAGGGCTGAGGACAAGGTCATCGCCGTGACAACCAGAGTTGCGGAGATCAATGCTGGGCTCAAGGGCATGAAGATCCCAGATGCAGGGGTGTCGGACCTGGATGAGCTGCTGAACCACACAAATGACACATGTCAGTCTCATTCATACCTCATATCTCAACATACAGTCATGCATACAGTACACACACATATACACAAAAAACACACACTCATACATGCATACATACACACACACACACACACACACACACACACACACACACACACACACACACACACACACACACACACACACACACACACACACACACACACACACACACAAGTAAATAATTAACTGTATGATATGGTTGTTTGGCCATGTATGCAGCACAGAACAAACAAAAGATGAAAGAAAGAACAAATGACAAATAGCACTCAAGTTTCAGATCTTTCTTAGTCTGCCACATTTTCCCCTGGGTTTCTACTCAAAACAAATATTTTCATTCCAGTGCAGACCCTAAGCAACACATTTCCCATGCTGAACAACATGCTTAGAGATGTGGAGAACATCAGTGCTCTGGCGCCCCCCAGTGGGAACATGTCAGACAGCATGAGGAGGATTCGAGAACTGATTGAACAAACAAGGCAGATGGCCAATGCGGTGAGTGAGCCCCTAGAAAGAGTTAGAGGAATAGTTCCCTCTCTCTAGAAATAGTAAAGGGAATAGTTCCCTCTCTAGAAAGAGTAAGGATAATAGTTCCCCCTCTAACTAGAAAGACTAAGGGGGATATATCCCCCTCTCTAGGAAGAGTAAAGGTAATGGTTCCCCTTCTCTGAAAAGAGCTCCAGCAAGAGCAATAGTTACTCCTCTCTAGAAACAGTAAAGAGAATAGTCCCCCTTCTCTAGAAAGAGTAGGGGGGATAATTCCCCCTCTCTCTGGAAAGAGTAAGAGTAATAATTCCCCCTCACCAGCAAGAGAAATAGTTCCCCCTTTTTCTAGAAACACTAAGGGGAATAGTTCCCCTTTCTCTAGAAAGAGTAATATTAATAATTCCCCCTCTCTAGTAAGAGTAATAGTTTCCTCTCTTGAGAAATAGTAAGGAGAATAGTTCCTCCTCTCCAGTAAGAGTAATGGTTCCCCCTCTCTCTAGAAACAGTAAGGGGAATGGTTCTCCTTTTTCTTTCTCTCTTTGTACCTCTTTTACTAACTTAAATCTCTCTCCCTCTTTCACTATGGGCCCGATTCTCCCATTGGCGCGTAAGTCTTTTTTACACACACACTTTTTAAGCACTTTCGTCTTGTGCCACTTCCCTAGCGCTTAACTCCGAAATACAGTGCATAACTCAACATGGGGGTGATATATGTAAAATGAAAGCAGCGTCAGTGCCAAGTTCAAGGATTATGGCTACCAAGACAACATGGGACTTGGACTTTCTGACTACCCATATGAAAGCAGTGGTAGTCTGTGGGAAACAGAAATGGAACTTTAAATTTGAATATGCAAGCAAACACGTGGTGCAAATGATCTTTCTAGCCCATTACTTTAGGAAGTCAGGTTTTACTAAACATATATGCCGCGATAATGAAATAAACAATTGCTATATTCGTTGTGAAGCGCAACATTGTTGAAAAGTCAGAAAGTAAGGAGTAGCCTACTTTCTAGGCACTCAAATGGTACAGCTTATATTATTTGACCTCTATGACAATGCTCACATTTGAGAACTGAAATCACTCTGATGTTTTGTGTACAACTGGATGTCAGGACAGCGATTCTTACTCCAAACGCTGTCACTTTCCAACCCAACCGCAACAAACATATCCATAAGGCCTGTTTCATCCACATTGATTTGGCTGTCACATTCACTTGAGGTTGTGTGATGTATTTTAGGTGTTGCAAATGTGCAAAGGTGTTGCAAAATGGTCGTCAGTGAAACCCAGGATGTTTATTCGAGGCCTATAAACACGATCGCGTCTTCGACCTCGGCATTCTCTCTCCTATTGACGCAGGAGGTTTCTGATTGAGAGCAGGTTGGTCATATTTATACTCACACAAATTACGTAATTAAAAAATGCATTCATTCATTCGTTCATTAATTCTCGTTTGCTTGTAATTTACCTAATTGGAGAACAGGTTCTTTCGTTATATCACATGATATTTTTAAAAATAATGCCATGGCCATGAGAAACGTTGTCCTTTAAAAAAATAAGGATCAACAACCAAACACTACTGATTCTGCCCTTTGGTATGTTAAATACGGCAAAACAAATGTTGACATTATAGGGCTAGCTGACATCAAACGCAGTATTTCATTTGGTCTTATAGTGGTGCTGGACCTTACTACAGCCCTTTGAGGCGCGTAAAGAGAAAACCACTTAAGTCGAGGGTAGAATGTGCGCAGGGTTCATTCACATGCGACACTCCCTAATTTTGGGGTTGCTCCTCCCGAAGCACGTAACTGACTGAATCCCGCGTTAAAGACAGACTTAAGTCAACAGTAAAATCCGCGGGGGCGCAATTGCACGCTTTTTTTTCACTTATGCGCCCTTACG
>CM050216.1:7910938-8028438 GCA_027475355.1 Coilia nasus | reverse complement strand
CTAATAATAGTATAATAAAAACATGATTCCTTTCCCCGACTTCCTGCATCCTATTTTAAGAGTCTGTGGCCTGAGCGCTGTAGAGCACAAACCTGCTGTCTGTTTCCCCACAGCAATCCTACTACAGCCTGACGGTGGAGGGGGGGCACCTGGTGCTTAGCGGGAGGCGGGGTGGACAGGTCTACTCCAGCAGGACGGACAAACAAGTCTTCCCAACGGTAGGACAAAGACTAAGGGCCTCTGCAAGCCAGCACGGACGTTACTGTTGTTAACCCGTTAATGCTCCATTCACTTATAGACTGTGAAAGGACTGTGTGTCCATTGGCCTGTAATGGTTTTGTACATGCCTTGTTTTATTACATCTCCAAATAACATAATTCATTTAAAAAATATTATTCACCCATTTTTGCCATGTTTGAAAAATGACATACACAAAATATCACCACATAGTACAGTATTGTCTTTTTAAGACAATAAAACAAAGATAAGAAGTATTGCACACTATGTTATTGTCAGGATCATGTTATGATTTAGCAGTAAGCTTTGTCATCCAGTGAGGTTTGCTGGTATCTTATATGTGTGTGGTCTGGTGCAGTAAATATGGAAATAAGTAACACATGTTAACTTTTGTGTGACACTTTGTGACCGTCACCTACTTTGGGGCAGTGGTGGCTTGCCGGTTAAGGTAATGGACCTGTCACCAGAGGGTCTCATGTTCAAATCCCCCAGGTACATGTAGGGTAACAGACATGTGACCAGAGGGTCGCAGGTTCAAATCTGCCAGTAGTGCAACTGAGGTACCCTGAGCATTGTACCGCTTCCCACACACTGCTCCCTGGCGCCATTGTCATAGCTGCCCCCTGCTCACCCGTGATGGGTTAAATGCAGGTTGCAATTTTTGCTGTGTGCTCTGTGATCACAGTGAGAAATGGGAATCATTTTTCACTTTCACTTGTTCTACCTTGTTCTTGTTTTCAGGCCAGAGACGATTTCACAAGCATTCACATTGTGTTCGTTGATTCACTGCTAAGGCTTGTAGGGAAAACACCAATATCGATCCCGTACACCAGAGATGTCTACAACTCCTTCTATATCGGTGGCATCCCAGACTCTTGTAGAGAGAGGTACACATCAAGAATTGGAGTGTTAAAATTTCAGGGTTGAAATTTGGGAGTTGATTGTAACTCCGAAAGTGTAATTTTAACCCTTTTGGATTTAAATGGTGTCTGAAGTGTGTAGAGTGTAAAGCTATACAGTGCATCCGGAAAGTATTCACAGCGCTTCAGGAATCACATTTACAAAAGTATACACAGCTTTTGCCATGAAGCTCAAACTTTTTTTTTCCACTGATCATCCTTGAGATGTTTCTACAGCTTAATTAGAGTCCACCTGTGGTAAAATCAGGTGATTGGACATGATTTGGAAAGGCTCACACCTGTCTATATAAGGTCCCACAGTTGACTGTGCATGTCAGAGCACAAACACCAAGCATGAAGTCAAAGGAATTGTCTGTAGACCTGCGAGACAGGATTTTCTTGAGGCACAAATCTGGGGAAGGATCCGGAATTTTTTCTGCTGCTTTGAAGGTCCCAATGAGCACAGTGGCCTCCAAAATTCTCTGGTCTGATAAGACAAAGATTGAACTCTTTGGTGTGAATGCAAGGTGTCATGTTTGAAGGAAACCATGCACTGCTCATCATTAGGCAAATACCATCCCTACAGTAAACCATGGTGTTACATTACATTACACTTAGCAGACGCTTTTATCCAAAGCGACTTACAAAAGGAGGACATAATAGCAAACAGATGTGTAGAGAACATCGAAGGTACCTATGTAAAGAGATGGTTAGTAGAATTTGGTTTTGTTAAGCAGTCTCGGAAAAGAAGGGACTTCACGAGCTTTTTGAAGGTCGAGAGGGAAGTTGCTGCTCTTGTAGGGACTGGTAGGTTGTTCCACAACTGAGGGACAACAACCGAGAAAAGTTTGGAGTGACCTCGCTTTTTCTTGGGAGAGGGTACGGCCAGGCGGTTCGTATTGGAGGATCGCAGCGTTCTGGATGGGATGTAAGCATTCAGTATGACGTTGAGATAGGTGGGGGCAGATCCAGAAGTGACTTTGTAGGCTAAAGTCAAAGCTTTGTGTTGAATTCTGGCAGCCACCGGGAGCCAATGCAGGTTGATGAAGAGAGGAGTGACATGCGACCTTTTGGGTTGATTGAAAACCAGTCGTGCTGCTGCATTCTGAACCATTTGCAATGGTTTGATTGCACAAGCAGGAAGGCCAACCAGAAGGGCATTGCAATAGTCGAGGCGAGAGATGACCATAGCCTGAACCAGGAGCTGAGTAGCATATTGGGTCAGGTACGGTCTGATTTTTCTAATGTTATATAGCTCATAACGGCACGACCGCGCTATGGAGGCAATGTGGTCAGAAAAAGATAGCCGGTCATCAATCATAACACCGAGGTTTTTAGCAACCTTGTTCGGAGCAATCGTGACAGTGTTCATATTCAGGCTGATATCATGGTGGATTGACTCCTGGGCTGGGATCACCAGGAGTTCAGTCTTAGACAGATTGAGCTGGAGGTGGTGTTCCTTCATCCATGTGGAGAGTGCGGAGAGACAGGCAGAGATGCGTGCAGAGACCGTGGTGTCATTGGTCGAAACGACAAATACAGCTGTGTATCATCAGCATAGCAGTGATAGGAGAAGCCGTGTGAGCGGATGACGCGGCCCAGTGAGGTGATGTAGATGGCGAAGAGAAGGGGGCCCAGCATCGACCCTTGGGGCACCCCTGTGGAGAGGGTGTGAGTTGATGACAGTTGTCCTTGCCATGACACTTCAAAGGAGTGTCCAGTGAGGTAGGATTCAAACCAGGAGTGTGCTATGCCTGTGATGCCTATGTTTGAGAGTGTAGTTAGCAGTATTCTGTGGTTGACTGTATCGAAGGCTGCCGATAAGTCGAGTAGGATAAGTACTGATGATTGTCCTTCAGTTCTGGCTACTCTGAGGGCTTCTGTGACGGAAAGCAGTGCTGTTTCAGTGGAGTGGCCGCTTCTAAAGCCAGACTGCTTCGGGTCAAGTAGGTCAATCTGGGTGAGGAAATTAACAACCTGATTAGAGACCGCCCTCTCGATGGCTTTCGAAAGGAAGGGAAGCAGTGAGACCGGCCGATAGTTCTCCACCTGGGCGGGGTTGAGTGTGGTCTTTTTGAGCAGTGGTGTGACCCTAGCCTGTTTGAAGGCGGCTGGAACTATACCTGATGATAGCGAAGCATTCATCACGGACGTGATCGATGGGACTACTGTTGGGACGATGGCTTGCAGCAGATTCGAGGTGACAGGGTCTAGTGGGCAGGTGGTATGACGGCTGCCAGTGATGAGTTTGAAGACTTCGCTTTCGGAGAGAAGGGTGAATGAGGAGAGTGTTGCATCGTAGACCGTGGGAGACCGTTGCAGGTTGAGGCCAGGTGGATCGCAGAATTGTGTGCTGATAGCCGCTACTTTTTCTTTAAAGAAGGAGGCAAAAGTATTAGCAGTTAGATTGGTGGCAGGAGGCGGGGGAGGGGGGTTGAGCAGCGATTTAAAGGCACAGAAGACTTTCCGGGTGTCAGTGGTGTTGCTGATTTTATTGTTGTAGTAAGCCGTTATTGCAGTCGTAACTGAGGAGGAGAATGACGCTAGAAGAGATTGAAAGGTCTCTAGGTCTGCCAGATCGCTGGATTTGTGCCATTTTCGTTCCGCAGCTCTGAGGGTGGTGCGCAAGGAGCGGATGGTATCTGTCAGCCACGGGCGGGGCTGGGTAGAGCGTGCGGGTTTGGTGGAAAGGGGACACAGGGTATCCAGGCAGGAGGTCAGTGCGGAGCAGAGGGATTCTGTGGCAGCATCGACCTCTAGTGGAGAGAAGGTATTGGGAGGGGGTAAGGCAGAGGCAACAACAGAGGCAAAGTGAGTAGTAGACAAATTGCAAAGGTTGTGACGGAAGGTTACCATGGGTGGGGGAGTGGAGGGTAATTCCGAGAGGGAAACCATGAAGCGGATGAAAAAGTGGTCTGATGTATGTAATGGTGTGACCATTACATCATCAGCCTTGCAGTTTTTAGTCAGGATTAAGTCCAGTTGATTACCATTTTTGTGAGTCGGGGGGGCTGCTAACCAGCTGTAGGTCAAGTGAGTTGATGAGGCATAAGACGTCTGTAGCACATACCTTGTGAAGGTGGATGTTGAAATCCCCAAGGACTAGTAGCGGGCAGTCAAGGTCAGGGATGGAGGACAGTAGTGTGTCTAGTTCAGTCACGAAGTCACCCAGAGTTCCTGGTGAACGGTAGATGACAACCACCGAGATTTTAAATGGAGCTGTTACCTTGATGGCGTGGTATTCGAAGGAATGGTCCACCTTTGGCAGCATTTGGCACCATCATGCTATGGGGATGTTTTTCAGCAGCAGGAACTGGCAGACTAGTCAGGATAGAGGGAAAAATGAATGCAACAATATATATTCTGGAGATATCCTGGATGAAACCTGCTCCAGAGCGCGCTTGACCTCAGACTGGGACGAAGGTTCATTTTTCAGCAGGACAACGACCCGAAGCACACAGCCAAGATCTCAAAGGATTGGCTTCAGAACCACTCTGTGAATATAATGCAGTGGCCCAGCCAGAGTCGAGACTTGAATGACTTGACTTGAACATCTCTGGAGAGACCTGGAAATGGCTGTGCACAGATGTCTACCATCCAACCTGATTGAGCTTGAGGATTACTGCAAAGAAGAATTGGCAAAACTGCCTAGATAGGTGTGATAAGCTTGTGGCATCATATTCAAAAAGACTTGGGGCTGTAATTGCTGCCAAAGGTGGATCAACAAAGTATTGAGCAAAGGCTGTGAATACTTATGTAAATATGATTTCTTAGTTTTCTATTTTTAATAAATTCAACAAATGTCAAAAAGCTTTTTTCACATTGTCATAATGGGGTATTGTGTGTAGAAATTTGAGGTAAGAGATTCATTTAATACAATTTGGAATGAGGCTGTAACATGACAAAATGTGGAAAAAACTGAAGCGCTGTGAATACTTTCCGGATGCACTGTGTAATCCCTGAAAAGTGTTAAAAAGCAACTCAATTCAACACCGGACTTTTTGCTGTGTAGGACCAATGCAGTCCATTGAAAAAATAATATAATATATTACATTACGTTACACTGAGCAGACACTTTTATCCAAAGTGACTTACAAAAGAGAACATATACAAGCTACAGATATGCATACAGTATACTTTTACAGTATATTATTTACAAACTGAAAGTGGTGGGTTTTTGCTTGGGGCCCCAGTGGAGTCTACAGTAGAACCACCTCTGTTTCCCTGCAGGGATGGCATAACGGCCCCTGCCTTGTGGGGCTTCCTCCAAATCCTGCCCAAAGTGGACACGCACAGCGAGTGGTTCGTGGAGACACTGGGCGTCATGAGGGATCGGCGGACAGAGCTAATGGTAATGATGTCAGAGCTACTGGTAATTATGTCAGAGCTACTGGTAATGATGTCACCCTTAACACTGCAGCACATATGCTACTGGTAATGATGTCACATTTAATACTGCAGCACATATATGCTACTGGTAATAATGTCAGAGCTACTGGTAATGATGTCGGAGCTACTGGTAATGATGTCACGCTAACACTGCCGCACACATATGGCCCTGAGCCCACTGTAGCACATGGCTGCAATTATACACAGCCTTAACACTGCTTTATGGAGTGTTCAGACATTTGTTTAACACTTTTTAAATATTGCTTTATGGAGTCTTTAGAGTGTCATTTAACACTTTTTAATTCCCAGTGACCTATAACAGCCTGTACACTGTTGTTTGTGTAAAAAGTAGGATCGGACTTCCTTTTGCAAAATTTAAATGGTGTACAGCATTTTTGTTGATGTTATTTTTGGACATTTTTACCGGGACTGTAGGGAGAAAATGAGTGTGTGTGATGGAGAGTGTGTGAGAGAGAGAGAATAACAGAGAGTGAGAGTGTGAGACAGTGAGAGAGAGAGAGAGAGAGAGAGAGAGAGAGAGAGAGAGAGAGAGAGAGAGAGAGAAAGAGATCCTGGCTCCTCAGATATGGTATAGGTGCCTTAGCCACCTGTGTCATGGCAACTCCAAAGGCAACTGCATCATTGACATAACGTCCAACGTAACCCCGGTGCTTCTGTGCCCCAGGATGTTCGCCAGGCTGCCTTTAAGGCTGGTAGTTCCCTCACAGAGGCGCCGTCACCTTTTGAAAACATGATCTCACTGGGCTTCAGGACCACTCAACCAGGAAGCATCCTTCTGCAGGCCACAAAAGAGGTATGTGTATTTATGTTATTTTATGTATATTTATCTTATGTTGTCTTACTTTTAATATTTTATATTTTTTTATATCCTATTACGTTTGCAGTGGAAAGTCTGACTCTGCACCTTAAATTTTGCTGTGCAATGTAATATATTGTAATGTCCCCATATTGTAATGTCCCGTCCTGTCCCACCCCCCCAATTCACACACACAGATACAAGCACGAGGCACCTAGGTAAAGAGTTGGTTAGCTAAGATTAGTTTTGTTAGGAAGCTGTCTCAAAAAAGAATGGTCTTCACAAGCTTCTTAAAGGGATGTCGCTGCTCTCGTAGCGACAGGTAGGTTGTTGCACCATTGAGAATGTTGTTCTACATAAGGCACTGCTGAGACTATACAGGCACTTTGACCAACTAAGCCACAGTGCCACCTCCAGGTCATTATTATAAATTGTTACCCAAATGAAGTTCTTCCAACACCTGACTAAAGTTCACCCAACACCTAAATTGAGCTTACCTGACACCTGGATAGAGTTTACCTAACACCTGAATCGAACTCATCTAACACCTGAATGAGATTCTCCTAAAACTTAAATGGGTTCTCCTAACACTAGAATGCGGTTCTCCTCATCACTGTCCGCAGGACCATGGGATTGAGGTGTCCCTCGCAGATGGCCATGTGGAGGTTAAATATGGGCGCCAGGCTGTGAGGTCCACGGGGAAGTACCATGATGGGAAATGGCACTACCTGATAGCCATTTTACATCACTTGGGGTAAATACTCTCTCTCTCTCTCTCTCTCTCTCTCTCTATCTCTCTATCTCTCTCTCTCTCTCTCTCTCTCTCTCTCTCTCTCTCTCTCTCTCTCTCTCTCTCTCTCTCTCTCTCACACACACACATGCACACACACACACACACACTCACTTTCTCTCTCTCTCTCTCTCTCTCTCTCTCTCTCTCTCTCTCTCACTCTCTCTCTCATTGTCTTGAACAGTGACCTACTGTAATTCTAATAACTTGTAGTCTAGTCTGGGTCAAGGTAACACATGCATTTATGCGCATATATTTGACCTACGATAACTTGTCATGTTAAGCACATTGATTTATCAAAAGGTTTAAAAATGTTCCCAAATCACATTTTGTTTTTTGTTTTTTGTTTTTTTCAATTTATTTTTCAACCATTTTTCCCCGATGATTGTCATGAGGAGACAAAGGTCTCCATAAGTGTTCTTGATTTTTGCCCATCCCAGTAACGGTTTGCAACAAAGCCATATAACAGGAAGTGAGCTCATATTTTGGCCTGTTTGTGGTCCAGTCCCTGTCATAGTGACATCGGTGTCACAGTGACATCAATGTCAGGCCATTTGTGGCCCCTGTGGTCATTAAACATGAGACTTGGAAACAGTGCTTCTGGTCAAGTCCCTGACCAGATGACATCAGGGCTCCCTTGCTAACCTTTAACTATATCTACTTTTTGTTAGTGATACATTTTTTGTGCCCTCTTTCAAACACATTACACACTCTAACAGAAACACACACAGACACACAGACATAGACACACAGAAACGGACTTTGACATCGCCTAATCTGTGTTCCAGGCTAAAACTCACGGTCGATGACAATGACACAGGAAGTGACCAGCCAGGTTCATCCCCGGTCGTAACCGATAGCAACAACTTCACTCTAGGAAAATATGCTTTCATGGGTTGCCTTGAAGACCTTTACATCAGAAGGTTTACAGTTTTTTCACATTACCTAGGCCTAATCCCAGTGTGTAAAATGTTTATAAAAGTCATGCTAGCTTTTTGGTCTATTCATAACTATGATGATACTGTATCTACAAAGCTATTTATAATTATCTATCTAAAAAACCAATGTAGTTCTTAAATGCATTGTGAAATCAAGCTGTTCAAACTCATGCAACTTTGATCGCATGGTCAATATTATGGTGACTGTGATAGGAGTTTTGGGGGGAAGGCGTACCTGCCGGCTGACCTGTCCCGGTTCACGGTGGGAGGAGATGTCACCCTGGGGGTCTGTGAGGTAGAGCGCCCCCCACAGGCACTCAAACAAAAACCCAAAAAGAAACACAAGAGGAAAGAGGTAAGAGGCATATTTATACACTCAGTCCACTGTGCTTTGAAATCAGCAAAAAATAAACAATGAAATTTGATTTTAAAAACACAATTTCAACACTGTGTAATGTCAATGTGTTTTTTATGGGTATTGATATGCATGTGTGTTTAGAACTGTGTGTGTACGTGTGTGTGTGTGCACGTGTCCATTCATAAGTGTCTGGGTGCATGCATTTATGTCTTTGCGAAAGTGTGTGTGTGTGTGTGTGTGTGTGTGTGTGTGTGTGTGTGTGTGTGTGTGTGTGTGTGTGTGTGTGTGTGTGTGTGTGTGTGTGTGTGTGTGTGTTTGTGTTCATATGTGTTTTCATGGTATTGTATGTTTCTGTGATTGTGTGTATGTGTGCGTGTGTGTGTGTGTGTGTGGGCATATGCGGTAGAATGGAAGTAGTCCTGAGGGCTGTAAGGCCCCAGCGATCCTTCCTCGGGCCTTCCGCCTGACAGGCCCAGACAGCCAGCTCAGCTTCCACATTCCTCCTGAGGACCTCAACCACAGGTACCTGCAGCTACAAACATTCACAAATACTGTACATGCACACGTTACTTTATAAAGACCTCAACCACAGGTACCTACAGCTACAAAAAAATCACTTTCACATGCGCACATTACTTTATAAAGACCCTAACTACAGGTATACTGCAGCTATAAATATTCACATTCAATATTCTCAGATTTTAAACTTTTCCATGCTTACATTACTTTATAAAGACCTCAACGACAGGTATCTGCAGCTACAAACATTCACACCTACATGTGCACATTACTTTATAAAGATCCCAACTACAGGTACCTGCAGCAACAAACATTCACATGTAGGCTACATGTGCGCATCATTTTATAAGAACCCCAACTACAGGTACTGCAACTATAAACATTCACTTTCAGTATTTACTCTCAGATTTTAAACTTTCACTTTATACAGACCCCAACTACAGGTATACTGCAGCTATAAGGATTCACATTCAATATTTCCTCTAAATACATATATGTAATAAAACTTCCAATTACTTTATCAAATGTTAACCTAAGGAGTTAATCTAACCTAAAATGCATTGGGTAATATTTTTGACCTTTGACCTGTGGTTGTATGCCAGGCCCCATTTCTCCCTGGTGCTGAAAACGGCGTCCTCAGAGGGCATGATTCTCCATGCCAGTAGGAAACAAAATGGTGCCCATGTGGCACTGTACATCACCAATGGCAAGATAAGGCTAGCTGTGGGGAAAAGCACCATCCATTACCACAAGAGGATAAATGACAACCAATGGCACAAGGTATGCGCTACATTAACTTAAGGGAGTCTACGTCATCTATGTAGTTAAACTTTGCACACCTGTGTCACAGAACAGAGGGACAAAAGGACTGTGACTTACCTGTGCACAACCCTGTTTAAGAAGACAGTAAGAAAGGACTAGAGCTAACCTGTCCACACCTGTACCTCTCCTCTGTCTTTGAATGAACTTTCTGCACAGGTGGACATCAGTGTGGAGAAAAACAGTTTTCACCTGCTGGTGGACGATCTTAGAGTGGATGACGGAAAGCTACCTGCAGGGGAGGGAACTTCCCTCAAACTTAGATCACCTGTTTACCTGGGCGCAGACCTTGCATCTTCCAAAAATGGAGCACAGGTATTTCTTAACTCGCCTGTCAGCCTGGGCCCAGACAATACAGCCTCTAACACAGGAACACAGGTGTCTCTTACCAAACCTTGCACAACCGTACAACAGAGTATTTCTAAGATGTAGTGTAGCAGTGACATGGCGAAAGGCTTGTGAGTGCAGGTTGTGGCGTGGAGTGTGTACTAGGGTGTATGCATGGTAGGTGCTAAGTGTGTGTAGGGTGTATGCATGGTAGGTGCTGAGAGTGTGTAGAGTGTGTGCATGGTAGGTGGTAAGAGTGTGTGTAGGGTGTGTGCATGGTAGGTGCTAAGGGGGTGAATGAAGTGGGTGCTAAGGGAGTGGGTGCAGCAAGTCCTGGGGTAGTGAGGGGTGCAGGTGACACATAGAGTTCAAGAGTCTGATGATGGTGTGGTAGAAACTGTCCCCAATCATAGAAACACAGACATACGTTAGCTCACCTGTTTACCTGAGCTTCATCCCAGTGGCTTTTATTCACTTGACAATCTCATTTTATGTAAAATATACACATCCTCAAAATATTCACACACACAATATTCACATTCATAAACACTGACTCAGAGATTGTGCTGTTTTGTTTTGCAGAGGAAGGTGCCCAGAGCTAGTGTGCAAGGGTGCGTTTATAATTTCAAGTTTTACAGGGAGCTGATGGGTGAGCCTGTAACCAAAGACAGAGTATCACCATGCTATGACGGCGAAGAGGAGCCAGGGGTCTTTTTCTCTGGTGAAGGAGCTTATCTGGTATCCCGTAAGTGTTGTTGTGGATTGAAACATGCTAATGGACTAAGTCTCTTTCTACTTGGAAATGAATGCTGAAAAACCCTCATGAGCCATTGAAAATCTTTATATGTTAAGAACAGAGATCTTAAGAATCTTCAGCTGCTACTATTACTGCTACTACTACTACTACTACTACTACTACTACTACTACTATTAACAGTACTAGTACTACTAACAGTAATAATAATGCTATTGATTTGAAAGATTCTCTTGTGATGTTTTGAAAACTTTAAAAGCTTAAAAAACATTTTTTCAGAGACTCCTTTACTGGTGGATTTTGACTTCCACCTTACTTTTGACATCCGCCCTCGACATGCCCAAGGTTTACTTTTCCATGCAAGAGGAAAACACAAGCGAAGTGTCAGTGTGTATCTGCAGAATGACAAGGTGTGTGTCTGCTGTCAATGTGTATCAAGAGAATGAAAAAGTCTGTGTGCTGTCAGTATGTGTCTACAAAAAGACGAGGTCCACTACCCATTTAGCTGTCCATTGTCTGCTGTCAATGTGTATCAAGAGAATGAAAAAGTCTGTGTGCTGTCAGTGTGTGTCTACAAAAAGACGAGGTCCACTTACCCATTCCTGTGCGTCCGTGACATGTAAAACTGAGTGATTAGGCAAGTCAGTTAGAAACCAGTACTTCTTAGCTGAAACCATTACTTCCTAGCTGCCAACTCTCAATTTTATGCAGGATTTCTCACATAATTTACAAGGTCCAAACTACTTAATAATCAAATCGATGTATTTAACTTGCTGGCTCAAATATTAGCAGGCATACATTAGTGGTGTTACATATGTTGTGTGCTATTGGCTGAGCAGGCAAGTGTTCAGAGACAACAGCAGAGAGGGTTGATGCAGAGTCCACAAGAAACTGTGCTAAAACTTTATTTGTGTGGAAATGAGGGACACTGAATACTGAACTGCATGAGCTGCACTGTTCACTTCACTACCTGGTGGTTGGGAAAGAACCCTTCATGTAGTACATCATGGACTATGGATCGAATGCAAACTGCTGTTTTGATTGGTTTGTTTTGATGACCTTTAAGATAGTAGCGCGGGCGAATGATGGGAGAGGAGACTACAGTGTGTCCATAGCTGTCCCACACCACCTGTGTGCCTCATTCCACTCCGTCTCAGGTAACCTCATCAAGCAAACACGCAACCACATCAAGCAAACACGACACCAAGAGCATCATGGGAGAGTAAGCATTTATAGAAACTACACACCAACTACAGAAAGGTGGCCTTCTAAAATGGGTCCCTCTTCACAAAGTGACCTTGTGAGAGTAAAGGATGTCAGGGCTGACAATAGGGATCATTTGGGGTAGACAAGCTCAGAGATCATATAGAAGATAAACATGTTTATCAGTTTTTGCACAAAATCACTGTTACATGAAGAAGATCTCACCACTTCAATTCTTGACAGTTTTTTCCCTTTCAGAGTGACTCGTTTCACTTTCTTTCTTCGTAGCCAACAAGACACAATGTGACTTCCCTTTGCCTGTTACCATAGTGCTCAGCATCTTCTTGTTCTTTGTTCGGTGCATAGGTTCAATGGCTCCTCCACATCTACAGTGGGGAGTTCTATAGAGTGTCAAACAGCTCACAGAAGCACACGATTCCTGACACCATACTCTTTGTACTGACTTACAGAAAAAAGATGGATGTTTGTTTTTCTGCATTTGGACCCAAATAGACATACAAAAGCACAGAAAAAGGTTTTTTCCCATAATATGTCCCCTTCAATGTTTCACCGTGTCTATTGGCTGCAGTGCACAAACAGAAAAACACCATGAAGCTGGAGTTGGACATGAAGTCCAGAGATGTCAGAGGACCTCCTGCTGCCCCCTCCTCCTTCAGTGCCCCAGAATCCCTCTATTTCGGGGGAGTACCAAGTAAGTCTGTCACCTCACTGCCATCAGACTCCTGAACAACTGGCGGGAGCGGGTATCACTACCTCATGGGGCTGTCTTATGGCGTTGTCTTTTTGGGCATTTTTGTGCCTTTATTTTGACAGGATGGTAAAGAGTAGACAGGAAACAAATGGGAGAGAGAGACTGGGTAGGGTTGGGAAATGACCCAGGCCGGACTCAAACCTTGGTTCCCAATCGGCACTGCCCATTCATGGTATGGGAGCTCTACCCACTGCGGCACAGCTTGCGTCAGCACATGCTTTGCATCTTTTTATGATGTCTTAATACCTTTTATTACTGTAAATGTGGCATATAGATGGACATCAAAGAAAGAATTCTGTTGAGTTTCTTACGATACATATGACAGTAAGCTTGAACATGAACTTGAGCCACACACATCACACATAAGCCCACTATGGCCATGCTACATGTGTGATGTCTGTGTAGTTAAAACTGTGCAGTTAGGACACACATCTGCTCCAGCTTGAGCACAGTGTGATAAGTGTCTGGATGACGTACTTATGATTGTCTTAACATTGGGTGTGGAATGCTGGCCACTTCTCACACCTGAGAGGATTTTTTACTCATGGGTGCTGGTGTACAGTTCTGGGAAAAATGAAGAGACCACTGCAGATCTACCAGCATCTCTACATTTATGACAGCCATTCCTTTCCAGTGTCAGTTTAAATTGGAGTTTGCGAGAAATGTTGTCAGTAGTTTACAGAATAAAACAAAAATGTTCACTTCACACATATACCTATATAAATTGTTAAATCAGAGAAACGTGTCGTTAGCATGTACATTAGGTGTGCGCAGGTGTTGGCATGGGTGTTTACACACTGCACAACACCGCCCCCTAACTACCTGTGCAGGAAACAACACAGTTGCAGATTGATCGGTATGAGTTGGAATGCACAATTCCAATTATATATGAATATTTGACAAATAGACCCAACTGCATCTTGAACTCTTAACTTTTTCTATCTGCCATCATACCTAGTGCCACCTACTCTACCTGCACATCAGGCTCTGTAACTGTCCTTTATGATTGTTGTCATGGTTGTCACTGTTGTCTGAGTGTTGTCATGGTAACCCCCACAGGACACCTCCAGGACCGGCATGTGCCAGTGGGGCAGTCCTACGTGGGCTGCCTTCGCCATGTAACGCTGAATGGAGGGGACATTTCGCTCGAGTCCCTCTACACACCTCACGGCCCAGTGAGCCTGCAGGGATGCCCCGCAAACTAAGGGACAGACAGATGGACAACACTCCACACACACACACACACACACACACACCTGTACACAAACACATACACACATACAGACATACATGCACACACGCACACACACACATACATGCACGCATGCACACACACACGCACGCACACATGCACACATACACGCACGCACGCACACACACATGCACACACACACACAATCAAATCTTAACACTCCAGCAGGGTTCACGCAACCTATTCTGCCTGCAAGACTAACACATTTTGACAGGGCAGCATTATGTTTTTCAGGAGTAAATATGACAAATACATAACAAAACTCAACACCTATACGCTAATGAGGAGACCTTAATGAACAAGTTATATAAATGTGACCCTCAAGGAACAAATGACATATATTTGACCTTAATTATTGTATTATTTAAATTTAATTTACTCAGCTGCTTTCATTTATTAAGATTCTGATCTTTATGAGTGCATGAAAAAAAGAAAATGTAATTTATTGTGACAGCTTAACTTTGTAAATGGTTATCAGATCACTCAGTGTGAGCTTAGAATCTACATTCTGCCTTTTATACTAAGCAATGTTTACCTTTGTTGTAAATGTGCTGTTTTGTACAATTACAGGAAAATGAAAAATAAAACTACTAATAAACTTGACTGTATAGTTTGAGCAGTCGTCATGTAAAATGTGAACTAGGATGAAGCAGGGGCCATTTTGTCCACTATCAGTCATGTAACATCAAATGGCTAATTGTTACAGCTCCAGTACTCGGTCCACATGGCTAATCATTACACCTCCAGTACTCGGATCAAAAAACAGATCACTGCAATTCCAGTAGTCAGCTCTTGCTTCAAACATGCTTCTGTGAAGCAACAATGCAATTAAGGGCAGACAGTTTAACCAGACATCGTTCACAGATGCCATTTAATCAGGCAGCATTCACACATGCAGTTCACCCAGGCAGCATTCACACATGCGATTTAACCATGCAGCATTCACACATGCAGTTTAACCATGCAGCATTCACACATGCAGTTTAACCATGCAGCATTCACACATGTGATTTAACCATGCAGCATTCACACATGCGATTCAACCAGGCAACATTCACACATGCGATTTAACCATGCAGCATTCACACATGTGATTTCACCATGCAGCATTCACAGGTGCGGTTCAACCAGGCAGCATTGGAGGGGAACTGAGCAGAGAAGCACAGGTTGCTTAAGAGTACAGACACTAACCAATACAAGAATACAAGGATATTTATTTGTCACATGCATAAATATACTGGGTAGTTGGACATGCAGTGAAACTGCTGGTTGTTAGTCTAAACTGTGCATTGGGAGGGGGGGGTAGTAAAGTCTGTTCAATGCATTTGGGGGGATGGCTACCAGATGACAGGCCGAGTGACATTACAGTTGGATTTACATCACCTATATGACTCTGAAAACAGCTTTGTACTGCTTTAAAGGCCACATCTATGATAACAAGGGACAAACACTCTAGCTTGTCCACTAGATACAAGCATTTTGAATCTGGTGGACAAGGCAAGACATCATATTCTAAATGCAAGTTTAATGTGTAATAAATATGTTGAGTATACACTTTCAGCAAAAAATATACCTCGTGGGTATTTTTTTCACAACTAAATGATTCTTCAAACACCCCTTCACAAAAAATCAGGATGGTAATTTTCAAGCAAACTTATTATTCTTAATCTGGCTCTGTATAAAGGCTTCTAAGAAGCACCCCTCAAAACAGTGATTAATATCCATTAATATTTCATTTTTATATCTAAGTTTATGTTTAAATGTGCTCTACATGCATAACAGTGCATCCTATTTAAAGGTTAGGAGGTGGGAACAACATTTGTGATAGGAAGAGAAAAGAAACTTTTCTGATGGTCTTCTAAAAGGGGTCCTTCGTCACAAAGCAACCTTGTGAGGCAGCATCACACCGTTACTTTAATGTCACTGGGGTTTCCCATCTGAATCAGCTTCTCCCTGATCTGCCATTTCCAGTCAGACAAACAACACTGCATTACATATTTTGCCTAATAAAATGCTATTATAACAATTTGCAAAGTTATAGATAATATAGATAAAAGTTGTTTATTTAAATATTAAAAAAACTGGCTATAAGTAGTGGGACTCATTCTGTATAATCTGTTCTGCATTCAAGGTACACATATACTGTCTTTGGTAATTTAAAATAAAACCTGCTTTTGTTTGTGTGTGTGTTTTACTGCATGTTTTTGTTAAGTCTAACGATGGCATTTGTTCCCAGTTGAAAGAGCACCTCCTGTGGGGTTTGTTTGTCAGCATCTCAGTGGCATTTATATGGTGGGGTGTAGATACGATCATATGCTGCCCTCTGTGCCTAAACACGTCACTGTTCCTTGTCTTGTACTTACCCAGTAACATTCATGCCAATCACTAACTGAAGTACTAGTAATAGTGTTTCTGATGAGAGTGAGCTGGTAAAGGTGTGTGTGTGTGTGTGTGTGTGTGTGAGGGACCTGTGAGGCAAACTGGGCCATCTCAGTATGGGAGAGCTCTCTCTTGAGGACCATCTTCAGTCTCAACCTCTGCTGGAAAACGGTCCCTGGTTCTATGAAGACACACACACACACACACATACTGCAGTTAATTTACAGAAAATATAAAAATAAAACATTATGTGATATAATATATAATCAAGTGACTATTGACTAAATATACAATTTACAAAAACAAGTAGCCTACTTGGAGTGGTTGCACCACGGTTAGCTGCAACAGGAGTGGTTGCAGGGACATCTGCACCATATATAGAAAAAACATATTAAAAACATTAATCATACATGGTTAAATGCAGTGGAGGGGAATGCCATTGTGTGCACTGTGTGCTGTAATGTGCCATGTGATCACAATGACAAATGGGACTGAGTTTTATTTCTTTTTAATTTTTCATTTAATTTTATCATCAGTTCCAGGGCCAATGGTGTACTAAATAGGACATAAAAACTACATAGAAGCAGTAAAAAAACTACTAAAATACTTAAAGGACAACTTCGGTGTAAAATGAAAATTTGCCTGTTAAAACATCATCCCGAGTTGGTATGTGTACCGAGGAGCAAAAATCATTCAGCCCGCTGCATTCAGAGTTAAACTATTTTTTATCGTTTGCCCCAGAAGGCTAACAATGGAAGTGGTAGGTGCCCTTAGACGAAGCACGATGACAAAGCTATTTTTAAACCATTAAAACAGCTCGAACAAACTCCACACTCTATCGGTAGTACAACAAAGGCCCTGACATTAAAAACGAGGCACTGAGAACTTTGTAAGTGTACACAACGTCTATTAATAAAACAGGTTTGATAGGCAGTACCTTGCTGTAGTTTCTCGTCGCCGCTATGTTGGACGTCCACATAGCCGATTGTCGAACAAGGACCAGCGGTCAGAATAGGAGGAGAAGTAGTGCAATTTAATTCCGTGAAACTGGAGGGATTTCATCTGTTCGTGACAATATCCAGTCATTGTGCCCATTTAACAGAGCCATGGTCCCAGCAACGGCACCTAATCCACCAAAAAGGCTACATCTGAAGAGAGGTGCCATTCGGAAACCTGTGCGACTTGGTGGAGATGTATGTCCAACAACAAAGTCAAGAGAGAACTGCAGCCATGGCGACAACAATCGGGAGATATTTCACAGGTTACCCATGCTTGATAAGGACACTTTGCAGCAGTAACTGGTCTTGCAAATCGTCGTGAAGACGCGCCCACAGGCTGAAACAGATTATCGTGTCTGTAGCCTGCATTTCAACCAAGATGATTACATTGTCCCAGCAACGGCACCTAACCCACAAAAAAGGCTACATCTGAAGAGGGGTCATTCGGAGATCTGGTGGAGATGTATGTCCAACAAGAAAGTCAAGAGAGAGCTGCAGCCATGGCAAAAGTCCATTTGCAACGACTTGTTGGTGACGATATCCTGCCATTTTGTACAAGAGACTGAAGAGGCCCATTCAAGTGTCGTTTCACTCATAGACATACTATATATAGTATGTCTATGGTTTCACTTAGGACTGAGTCTCGCGTGCTGTTGTTGACGGAAGTCGTGCTGTGCACGTGAACAGGGATAACACGATTTGGAAGACCAGCTTCTGCTGCAAAGTGTCCTTATCACGCATGGGTAACCTGTGAAATATCTCCCGATTGTTGTCGCCATGGCTGCAGTTCTCTCTTGACTTTGTTGTTGGACATACATCTCCACCAAGTCGCACAGGTTTCCGAATGGCACCTCTCTTCAGATGTAGCCTTTTTGGTGGATTAGGTGCCGTTGCTGGGACCATGGCTCTGTTAAATGGGCACAATGACTGGATATTGTCACGAACAGATGAAATCCCTCCAGTTTCACGGAATTAAATTGCACTACTTCTCCTCCTATTCTGACCGCTGGTCCTTGTTCGACAATCGGCTATGTGGACGTCCAACATAGCGGCGACGAGAAACTACAGCAAGGTACTGCCTATCAAACCTGTTTTATTAATAGACGTTGTGTACACTTACAAAGTTCTCAGTGCCTCGTTTTTAATGTCAGGGCCTTTGATGTACTACCGATAGAGTGTGGAGTTTGTTCGAGCTGTTTTAATGGTTTAAAAATAGCTTTGTCGTCGTGCTTCGTCTAAGGGCACCTACCACTTCCATTGTTAGCCTTCTGGGGCAAACGATAAAAAATAGTTTAACTCTGAATGCAGCGGGCTGAATAATTTTTGCTCCTCGGTACACATACCAACTCGGGATGATGTTTTAACAGGCAAATTTTCATTTTACACCGAAGTTGTCCTTTAAGGGGCAGTAATGTGATTAGAGTTGTGCCGCTTACATGCCATGGTTGGACCAGAGTTAGTTGGAGCAGGAGTTGTTGCAGGAACATCTGCATGATATATAGCAACATATTAATCATGGCATCAAAATCTGTTTCCAGAGCCAATAGTGTACTTCATATGAAATAAAGTACTACATACTAACTGTAATAAAAATCGCATACTAAAATGCTTAGTAAAAGGGAGCAGTGTGATTAGACTTGTGCCAATTTTAAAGCTCACTTACGTGCAGTGGTTTGACCAGGGTTAGTTGGAGCAGGAGTTGCTGCAGGAACAACTGCAGGACATATAGAGACGTTGTTTCACATATTAATTATGCCATATAAAAGTACAGCTCTGGAAAAAAGATAACTGTAAAATTATCAGTTTCTCTGATTTAACAATTTATAGGTATACAGTATGTGTGAGTAATATGAACATTTTTGTTTTGTTCTGTAAACAAATGTCAACTGACATTGAAAAGAAATTGCTGTCACACATGTAGAGATGTTGATTTTAGTAAAATTTGCAGTGGTCTCTTCATTTTTTCCAGAGCTGTTTGTTCTCAGAGATGAGATGAAATGAAAGCACTATGGAAACAAGATCACCTTACACCCTACTGATAGAGAGAGAGAAAGAGAGAGAGAGTCACGTGCACCTATACGATGTCAAACATACTAAATATGACGTGAAAATCTTTTTTCAGGCACAAAAAAAGTAGAGTATGCTGTAAAGAATGACTTACCCATACAGTACGTGGTAAAGCAAAACTTAGGCCCCACTAGCTCATAAACAGTGTAGTTTCCTGGGCAAGCTTTAACGCGGATGGATGGGGGCTTGAAATGGCAACAGGACGCAGCCAATGTAAGTATGTTATACCAGTGTCCACACACCTCCCTGGTGACGATGCCATCTTCCAGGCGGGGGTGTGCGCCGTTCAGCCACATGGGAATGTCTGTGCCACATCGGTTCATTGGCACGCAGGTCTCTGGCATGCGGGTACTCGCCCCCTCGTGGAGCAGGCGGTACCAGCCCTGCCAGAGGAGGAGGTTGTCGCACTTTTTCGCATTTAACCTGTTTGTGGTGGCCCTCCAGGGATCCTCCAGCACTGTGTGGTCCACACAGGGGTCACGCTCCTGAGTTGACGTGGATTCAGGGGTTTGGTCAACTAGTGAGGGGTAGTTGATAAACCCATACACGGACACTTGCACACACACACACACACACACACACACACACACACACACACACACACACACACACACACACACACACACACAGACACACACACACACACACACACACACACACACACACACACACACACACACACACACACACATACACAGATACAAACACACAGTGTTTAATTTCGTTTCACATATCTGTACATATCTGTAAGCATGCCAGGCCAGATTCTTACCCATTAGAAGAGGAAGTAGAGTCCTCATACTGGCAGACAGCTCTTCTGGAGCTCATAGCCTTTTTTCAAGTAACAGGAAGAAAACAACAAAGACAATATCACCTTATTTTGTCTCAGTCAGGAATAATGCAAATTTTACATCAGGGAACCTATACATTATTTGCCGCCTACCTATACAATATTCATAAGAATCTTTGCTAACACTTTCTATGAAACTTGTATTATGTATACTTGTATTATGTATGTAAAGTATTCACAACTCTGAGGTTCTGAGGTTCAGTGTTATCAGGTTCATTGTGTCAGGGCTCAGTCATCAGTTTTCAATCACTCATCAGCATTTTCATAAAAGGCAAGCAAAACGTGATTAAGAAAGCAACCCCCTCACCTTTCCCAGATGAGCAATGAGATGTTCTTCTTTCTCTCTCTCCCTCCCTCTCTCCCTCTCTCTCTCTCCCCAAGTCTGTGTGTTCAGTGCCTCCTCGGGGGTTTATAGGGAGATGGACACACCTACTGCACTTAACAGGAGCAGAAGCAAGGCAAGACCAGACAAGGCAATTTATTTGCTTAGCCCACTCGTAAGGCAAATTACAAAATGTTTTACATTAACATTTTCAACAAAAGACCATTAAGCAAATTACTCAGACACAAGAACATCTACATATGAAGTTGAAGTAAATTTAGAAGTATACTGGGGTTTTATATATTAGTATTTGGGGTTTTATATAGTGGTAGCTGGGGTTTTATATATTAGTATTTGGACTGTTGGGCGGAGAGGTCTGTTTCTTGACTGAAACATGCATGCAATAAAAATGTAGTTTAGACGCTACTGGTGCTTAAACTGTGACACAAAACTGATTTAAAAAAAGGCTCTGGGCGTATTTTACGTGGTCAGTGACCTGTGTCTGTGTCCATAGCCATTCCTTGTACACCTGTTCATTACAAGCACTGTCTGCACTTTTTATGCCTATGTATGTTGTTTTTACAAATACAAGTGCTGTTTTTACTATTTATCTATGTCTCTTAAGATGATGGTACACCAGGCAACTTTTTAGGCAATGTTGCTGGGCAATGTAACTAACAGATGCTGTTCCAGCCCTTTATCACTGATATCGGGCAACACAATTTCTCATCAGGAGAACTTAGACCAGCAGCAGGCAACATGTTGCAATCATCAGGTCAAACAATTAGGAGCCAGTCACTCCTCATTGCTCAAAAATTTGCCCTGTGTATCATCAGCATTAGGGTTTTAAAAATGTTTTTTTTTAATGTAGTGACTGATGTGTGTATACTGGCTCTCTGTATATGATGTATGAATGCACAATCTTGTACCGCCCAACTTCTTTTTATTTATTGATATCCTTCCCTATATGTCAGCAACTGTGTATTGCTGTATTATATATGCGACAATAAAACTGAACTGAACTACAGTCAACCCTTTTGATATCAGTGAGTCATAGGCCACATGTCTGAAGATAAAACGTTTTAAATGTCTTTTATATGACCATTCTATATATGACCATCCATTATATATGACATACTACTCCTGTAGTATGTATGTGTATGTGGATGCCATACAGTATGTCTGTGTGCCTATCTGTATATATGTATGTATGATGTGTATATACTGGACACCTTAACTTTTTTCGGGATAAATAAAGTACAGTATAACTACTCTACATTCGTATTTCTCTGTGTTGCTCCATGAATTTTCCTTTACATAAATGGTAATAGCATGCAGAGGCTTGGATGCTGAAGGATGTCCTGGATTTTCCTGGACTTTAACATAAACAAATTAGTACATCTCAAATGACTGACGAGTCTGTGATAAATTGTTGTACACAATTTGTTTAGGTTCTTGCCACAGACCTGCTTCCTCCTGCTCTCAAACACACAGAGCTGTTGTAATGTATTTGATTTATTTTTATTTGTTAAGATGGTAAACCACATTACAGCTGAACAGAGTTAAAACATTTTATTTAGAAAATAGGGCAAATAATTCTACAAAAAAACAACAGATATGGAATCATGGCATTAGTTAAATGTCAAGAAATTAGGTTTATGTAATGATTTTGGTTATTTAGTCAGGTAAATGTCTTAGAATCAGCCAAGCTGACCTGTGTTTCATGTTTGCAAAGAATTTAGTGGCATTTCTACATGTTTTACAGTAGTTTTTTTTATCTGACGTGCTAAGTCCATGAAGCAGTAAAAGCGCTTTTAAAAAGCATGATATGACATATCGCCGACCAGTGGACATAAATGACATAGCAAGGCTTTAACGAAGGGATTTACACACTGGTCTCTGATTATGTAAACTGTACAAACCCATAACTATGGGTCATCTGTAAGTCATAACTTTACATGTTTAAAAATGGCCTTTAACTTTAACTACTTTAATTAACATACTTTACCTATGCAACAGATTTATGGACAGATGGGTAAAGGCTGACTATCCCTGCAAAGAAACATCAGAGCCACAGAGATGAACTGATGTTGTTACACCATACTGACGTTAGGGGGCACTCAAGTATTACATTACACTTAGCAGACGCTTTTATCCAAAGTGACTTACAATAGAGGACACAAATCAAGCTGCAGAAATGCAGAGGAGAACAGAGAGAGGAGAAAATGCAGGTGGTGTTTGTAAGTGCAGGATAGTTTATATTTCAGTACAGGTAAAGTGTAAATATTGACATTTATACACCTGTGTGGGAACAAGAACATATGGAAGTGTGTCTGCATGGAGAATCACATAAAGAGGATACAGTGGTATGAGAAAGTTTGGGCACCCTTGACAATTGGCATTATTTATATTCACCAATCATTGGGTGTTTTAATTCTTTAAAAACTTAATTTTGATGTATCAAATAACTGATGAACACAATCATATTTCAGAAGTGAAATGAGGTTTATTGGGTTAACAGAAAATGTGCAATATGCCCCAAAACAAAAAAAAAGGCCTGTGCATAAATTTGGGCACCTTAATAGAAAAATCATATTAGTATTTAGTAGAGCCTCCTTTTGCAAAAATAACAGCATGTAGACGCTTTCTGTAGCCACCAGTGAGTGACTGGATCCTGGATGATGGTATTTTGGCCCATTCCTTCTGGCAAAACCTCTGCAATTCAGTGATGTTTGAAGGATTCCGAGCATGGACAGCCTACTTCAAGTCACCCCACAGATTCTCGATGATATTCAAATCTGGGGACTGGGATGGCCATTCCAAAACATTGTACTTGTTCCTCATGAATGCTCGGGTAGATTTTGAGCAATGTTTGGGGTCATCGTCTTGCTGAAACACCCATCCCCGGCGCAACTTCAACTTTGTGACAGACTCTTGAACATTATTCTCAAGAATCTGCTGATACAGAGGAATCCATGCGACCCTCAATTTTAACAAGATTCACAGTACCAGCACTGGCCACACAGCCCCACAGCATGATGGAACCTCCACCAAATTTTACTGTGGGAAGCAGGTGTTTTTCTTCGAATGCTGTGTGGCCGTCATGCATATCGCCTCTTGTTGTGACCAAACAATTAAATTTTTGTTTCATCAGTCCAGAGTATCTTATTCCAAAATGATATTGGCTTGTCCAAATGTTCTTTCACATACCTCAAGCGACTCAGTTTGTGGCGACTGTGAAGAAAAGGCTTGTTCCGCATCACTCTTCCGCACAGCCTTTCCCTGTGCAAATTGTGCTGTATTGTTGACCGATGCACAGCGACACCGTCTGCAGCAAGATATCCTCGCAAGTCTTTGGAGGTGGTCTGTGGGTTGTTTTTAACCATTCTGACCATCCTTCGTCTTTGCCTCTCTGGATTTTTTCTTGGCCTACCACTTCTGGGCTTAACAAGAACTGTGCCCGTGGCCTTCCATTTCCTCACAATGTTCCTGACAGTGGAAACTGACAGCTGAAATCTTCACGTTGCAGCTCTTCAGAGGAGAGTCAAACAGAATGAGAACTTGCATTTGGCCACCTTAAATACCTTTTGTCATTATTGGATGCACCTGTCAATTAAGTTCAAGGTTTACCGAGCTCACCAAACCAACTTTGTGTGTCCAATTATCTTGTGATGATTAGTTACAGGCCATCAAAGTAACAAAATGACAAGGGTTCCCACATTTTTGCACAGCCTATTTTTTACATTTGATTTAATTTCATACAATTGCATACTATGATTACTTAAAATCTGTTTGGAAATCAAGCTAACACTTGGCTCTTATGGGCAAATGAAGGACATGCCACCAAGATAATTTTGTGTGAAGTCAGAGTCCATTATTATACAACCTCAGAGGGGGTACTCAAACTTTCTCATACCACTGTATATGCTCAGTGGCATAAATACACTACTCTATATAAATATCAACATATGCCTTCCTTCATAAAAAACAACTGCAATACTGTACGGTAGGACGAGTTAAATAAAAATATTCATCTGGAACAGTCTGCTCAATGTGCTCAGAGAATGTGGTTGGTTTGGGTGGTTGCATCATGAGAAAGTGACAGGATGGCATACTTTACCTGGAACATTCTGTGAAAAAGTTACGATCCACTTCTACAGACAAATCACACACCTGCCTCCTGTTTCTTCTTAATTATTAGTTCCTTAATTCATAATTAAAATGTTTAATAAAAACAAATAAGGTAACACTTTATTTTAAGGTTCACTTGTTAACCACTAATACACACCTAATTTTATTCATTTTAATTATTACTTTTTAAATTTAGTTTAATTAATTAATTAATTAATTTTATTTATGCATAATTATTTAAAGGGAGTAGGGGTATTGAACTGCTTGTCGGAGGTCTGCTCTCTCTGAGTGTGTTTCTACTTTGTGTCTGTTTTCTCTTTGTTTTTTTTCTTGATCCATTTATTGTGTTTTGTACAGCACTTTGGACATTGTAAAGTGTATTTAAATGTGCTTTATAATATTTTTGACTTACATAATGTCTGCATTTGACTTATGAGGCATGTGTTAAGCAACATCAATCATTTGTTAGGCGTGTATGCACAAATTTCTAATTCATGATGAATTAGGCCTTTGTTCTTGGTATAATCTTAATATGGACCTTAATTTCTACTTATTACTAAGTACTAAGTGCCAGAAGAGAAGATGTATAACCTCCTAGTACACTGTCTGAATAAATCCTGAATAGTGGGAGAACAGTTGTAGAACAAGCATACGGCTCAACCTCACTGCTGTTTCACTGCCCAGGTTGCAGTGACAAACAGCTCTTAGCAACTTTGAGATCGGCTCCGTGTTAGCAGCAAGCACATTATCATCAGTGATACCTATGCAGTATGTACTTATGAATTGGTTCCCTATTCTGAAGTCAGGCATTACTCCCCCTCTGATATGAATTACATGATGAAAGCAGTTAAAATAGACTTCAACCCATGCAGATATTCTTTATATTAATAAGCTGCTAGTACATCTATTATTCCTGAAGCAGGGTATGTAGCAGGTTTAAATGAGTTACCCTGAATTTCCCCACTCATGTTAATTTAAGGGCTCCTGTTATTCACACACGTATGCTGCATCTTTTCTTGCTCATCTTCAGGGCACAGTAACTCGGCGGTGTGGTTTTCCCACGCTGGGACCCTTAACCTTCATGTTACCCCTTAGCCCGCCTCTTTTGTGAATGTCCTGAGGCAGGTATATTGTGTCTTGTTACACATTGCTCTTACTTTTTTGTTTTGTTTATTTGCCAATTAGATTGTTGTGTATTTGTCATCATATTATAATGGTATCAAGGAAATCATGGTTCAAGCAAAGAATAAACTAGTAACGTAATTGTTGTTCTCCAACTTGCCTGCACTGTTAATGCTGTGACACAAGAGCAGTGTGTGTAAATGTAGAGTGGCAACATTCTCCAGCAGCACAGTGCAGCAGTCACACACACAAACACACACACACATACACACACAAACACACACACACATACACACACACACACACACACACACACACACACACACACACACACACACACACACACACACACACACACACACACACACACACACACACACACACACACACACACACACACACACACACACATTTAGAATATTCCTAAACCTTCTAAGTGTAGCACTGGTACAAAGTAATACCCACTGAATCTAACTGAAGTACAGGACAGGACAGATGGATAAAGCGGTATACAGAAAGAAAAGAGAGAAAAGGTATATTTATACAAATATTATAAGCGTAGCCCTAACCATACTATATATGTCTACATAGCATTTATATGTTTAGAGCTGAGGGAATAAATCTGGAGTTTAACACGCGTGTGTTTTTCCCACCTGCTGTGGGAAACGGCTCCGACAGTGGTGCTGATGCTCGGTCCCAAACTTGTTTTCACACAAATATTATTGAACTGATATCAGAGAGTGAAACTGTGTGACAGGAAGGAATGTTGAAGACACACAAAGGGGGCGGTGTGTAACCTACATGCTTAAATTAGTGTTCTCACACACAGCAATACCAGTCTTTCCACCAGGCCACATCAGGCACAACTGTCAACAGCACTTGTCTAGCGCACAATTGCTTGGTCTCTTTGTCATCATTAGCTTGTTCAGATATAGGAAGCAAAACAAACTCTTGTAAATCACCTCAGAGGTAAGCCAGATTTTTATGCTTATGCTTATTTATAGCTATTTTTACAATATGTAACATGGAAATTAGAGGCTTTTTTTTGTAGTTTTAAAATATAACAGTATTCATGTTTATATAAGATGGTAAAAGGCTACTTTACCTGGCCTAAAGACATGGTTGATCGCACAGTAGTTGTCCTGCTTTAAGAACATCATCAGTATTTTTGGTTTGTTAACAAATGCTTATGTATTACTGGGATATAGATTTTATGTATATATACGTAGTACGTACACATTTACGTATGTACAGTATTACACAAAATATCATTGTCGACTATATAATTCCCATTGAAGCATCCCTCAGGCCTGTATAGAAAAAAAAAATTTAATCACAGACTTACCTTTAGTATCATAAATACCACTTAACTTTTGGCTCTGTAGGTGTGGGTTATAAGGGCGACCAGCAGAGAAAACACACTGATCATGAGGAGCCCACTGTCATTCTGTCTCCCCCTGGTGGCCATGAGTAAGACTTGTCATGTTGTAACTAAAGTATTCCCTGATAATATATTGCGCCTCTTCATCAATCACTTGTTATATTTTGTGATCCTTTGGCATTGGAAATACATTTTTATGTATATTGTGTTTTTTTCTCAAATTATTGGTATGAATATCATACATGTTTTGTCTATGTATGTGTATTGTGTGTGTGTATGTGTGTGTGTGTCTGTGTTTGTGTGTGTTCATCAATACCACATTAGTTCTGGGTACCTACCAAATTACATCAGCTCAGCAGAGTGACCCCTGTTACAACTACACGGTTCTGAATGACACCTGGAGGGCCACCACCAATTATGTGGTGGACGTTTCAGCGTTCAGGTGTGATGGTGGTGGACGTTGGCAGGGCTGGTACCTGCTGGTTCATCAGGACCACAGCGTTCGGATGCCTACGGGCTGTGTGCCCATACAGCACTGTGGCACTGCCGCTCCCATCTGGATGAGTGGATCCCACCCCAGCCCAGCAGATGGCGAGGTCACCAGGCAGTTGTGTACCAGCTGGACTGGCTCCTGCTGCCATCCATCCTATCCACTCCCGTCCATCCAAGTTAAAGCTTGTCCTGGAAACTACATTGTGTACAAACTTGTGGATCCTGTTCGTTGTACTCTGGCGTATTGTGCAGGTAAATGTATTACTTTTATTCTATTTGATTAATTATTATGCATCCTCCACTGTATCATAGTCTGATTCTAAGCTTTGTGTTTGAAAACTTCCCCACAGATTTAAGCTCTAAGGGAGCCCTTCCCTCTCCAACAAGTAAGTGTGTGTGTGTGTGTGTGTGTGTGTGTGTTGCAGTTATTGTTGCACATTTTTCTAAAGACTTCTATTTTATCTGACAACTTGCCCACAGATTTGAACCATGACGCCTTTCTAACTACAACTCCTACTCCAACAACTTCAGGTGTGTGTCTTTGTGCTGTGTGTATGTGTGCTGTGTGTGTGTGTGTGTGTGTGTGTGTGTGTGTGTGTGTGTGTGTGTGTTGTCTTTGAAACTGTGAGTTCAGACTTCTACTGTACTTCTACTCAGAGCAACTCAACATATTTCCAAAATATGTTGAGCACTAGTTGACTAACATAATGAAAGTGTACTTAAAATGACATAAATATATTAAACTCATTAAATCATTATTGTTGCATGTTTTTATAAAGATTTCTATTTGTTTTATATGTCAACTTGCCCACAGATTTGCACCATGAAGACCTTGTAACTACAACTCCTGCTCCAACACCTTCAGGTGTGTGTGTGTGTGTGTGTGTGTGTGTGTGTGTGTGTGTGTGTGTGTGTGTGTGTTAGTGTTTAAAACTGTAAGTACAAACTTGTTTTACTCAGAGCAACTCAACATATTTCCAAGCAGATGCTCAGAGGTCATCCACAGCGAACTGTGTTTTTAAATTAGGATTTATGTCTTAATTTTGACACTACTAACGAGCTACATGATCATATTTTATTTAAAATTACATAAATGTATTAAACTGATTTTTTTTTTTTTCACATCTCATCATTTTATTATGAGGAAGCATGTCCTTTGGCTTGCACTGGGACTTGCCATTGTTCTGTGTTATGGGAAAACAGATAAAGGATTGAGTCAAATAGTCAAAGGGGCTAAGTTGTAAGCAACTGGACTTTTTCTTGAAGCTTGAAGGCATTTCAACTTTCATCCAAAAGGCTTCTTCAGTTCTGGCCTGATGTTGGGAAATCAGGAGATATATCTCTGAATCACTGGAGGTGGAACAGGAAGTGTACCTGCTCTTCACCATCAGAGCAGTTCTCTTTCTCTGGATCATGTGACCACAACAACTCTCACTACAATTCACTATACCTTGACGGGTGACTCATGTGACCCTCATGGACTGAGGGGTGTGGTCTACAGCTCCACCTCCTGTGATCCAGAGATATAGCTCATGGTTTTCCAACATTAGGCCAGAACTGAAGTCGCCTTTTGGATGGAAGGTGAAACGTCTTCAAGCTCCACGAAAAGTCCAGTTGCTTACAACTTAGCTTCTTTGACCATGACCTGGATGAATGAGAATCTACACAGACAGATTGATCAAATACATACACGAACTTGTCAAACCAGAAATGAACAGGTATATGACTTTTGCTGTGTTGTGTTGTGTATTGTACTACTAATTGTGTATTGTGTTTCCCTTTCATAGCGCATGTTGTGGGCATGCATCTGCTAGTTTCCTCAGCTAAACATCTGAATGAGACTGCGGTTGAGGAGCAGATCCTGAAGCCAGTGAGTAAAGCAGGACTGCTGCTGTCTGTGACTGGTGGCCATGCTCATGTGACACACTGCACTTACTAACACAACTGGGCCATCTAGGCCACTCGTGTGTAGGAGATGGCATCTTTGCTGTAGTTCACATGCTGTCTCCAGCACCAGTAAGTGTTACCCACATAAACTGAACCTTGGTGTGCTGTGTGTTCTCAGCTCAGAGACCTCTTGAGACAGCGTGGAGTAGACGTGTCTGGGATACGCCTGCGAAGGCTTTACGAGAAACAGCCCTGAGAGAGAGGGAAGAAAGAGACAGAAGAGACGACAGGATGAAGAGAGAGAAGAGAGGATGAAGAGAGAGAAGAGAGGATGGAGAGAGTGAAAGCTACAGATTCAGCGCATGGAGTCCGTCATTAGGGTGTTCACTGGGAACCTAATAACAACCTCAGGATGTACAGGATTGACATACAACCTTCTTACGTAATCTTACATTCAAATATTTGTTAAAAACCTAAATTTGGAAAGAAGTAGTAAAATGCTGTGTTCCTTCAAACTTTAAAAATGACTTTAAAATGTTTTGTAAGAGGAAACCTTTTCTGCATTAGCTTTCTATCAGTACCATAGTACCAGATGATATCTGAGAAATAAACACACACACACACACACACACACACATAAAAAACTCTCCTGGTCACATGCTGTGTTCCTTTTTAAGTCTGCATGTACTCCTCCATACTCTGTTGTCCTTTACATATCTGTAGCTTGATTGGTGTCCTCTATTGTAAGTCACTTTGGATAAAAGCGTCTGTTAAGTGTAATATAATACTTGTATCTATATGAAACACACACATCTTAGTGCAGTGCCCCTTAATGTCAGTGTGGTGTAACAACATTAGTTAATCTCTATGGCTCTCATGTTTCTTGTGAAGGGATGGCCAGCCCTTACCCATCTGTCCATAAATCTGTTGCAAAGTATGTTAGTTAAAGTATGACCATGTTTAAATATGTATAGTTAAGACTTACAGACCCATAGTTATGAGTTTGTAGAGTTTACATAATCAGAGACCTGTTTGTAAATCCCTTCATTAAAGCCTTGCCATGTCTTTTCTGTCCACTAGTGGGTGATATATGACATTTTTATTTTAAAAGTTAAAAACCTTGAATAGCGGCTGGATTAACAGCAGCTCACTGCTATGTGTGAGGGTATGTGCTCGGAGCCTAAGGTGTGTGTATGTGTGTACTACCCCCAGATGGGTTAAATACCGAATCAATAAACAAATGAATGAAATGAAACCTTTATTGGTCCAAAGGGAATTTGCCTTGCACCCAGGAAGCCACAACACAACATAAAAAATTCAAACACACAGTAGTAAACAGTAAACACTCGTACTATCCAAAATGACCCTGGCTGTGTGCGGGAAAGTGTAGAAGTGTAGAAGAATTCAATGTGAGAAACCTTCACTGGAATATTTATGTGGATTCACTAAGTGTTAAGGGGCAACCCAGAAGATGATTAAATGAAATGACTTTATATGTGAATGACAGTTATATGCGTTAATGAATGAAGTAGCTCAAAACATAAGCAAACCAGAAGCCCAATTAAGAGCATAACAAGGTTGCAGTCTTGATTGAACACCTAAACATACAGTAAACATTGTCAAATGAAAGGTACATGAATCAATGATGTGTCCCGTCAGGTCAAGTTAAGTCAATTTTATTTCTATAGCACATATTAAAAGCAAGTACAAGCAGTTTGTGAACCCATATTTTGTCTGGAAAAAATGTAGTTGTGCTTTAAGGCCACATTCATTCATTGATTCATTCTTTTTAATGTCAGGGCCTTTGTTGTACTACCGATGGAGTGTGGAGTTTCTTTGAGCTGTTTTAATGGTTTAAAAATAGCGGAGTCGTCATGCTTCATCTAAGGGCACCTACCACTTCCATTGTTAGCCTTCTGGGACAAACGATAAAAAAATAGTTAAACTCTGAATGCAATAGGCTAAATCAATTTTGCTCCTCAGTACACATACCAACTCGGTATGATGTTTTAACATGCCAATTTTCATTTTACACTGAAGTTCTCCTTTAAGTGGTCCTCATGTATTTTTTCTGACTGTGCTTTGCTTACTTCAAAGGCCATGAAGCTCTCAGAACAAATCACATTGCCTATAGAAGCTGTGGGTAGAAGGCAAATAATAGTGTATTAAATTAGACGTTCTGCACAGCTGTACATGGTATGATCGCAACACAGTATTGATTTTTGGCTACCCTGCATAATAAGCTACTTTAATTATCAAATGTTCAATTCCTCAATGCCAAACATTGATGGGCCTTGCATTCACAAGTTCTGGTGGGATTTGGATGAATGCCCTATGAAAAACTATCTACTATTTTTAAATTTTACCCTTATCACCTGTGTCTCGCCTTACAGATAATGAGAGTATAAACTCTGATTGGTTTATTGTATGTTATGCACTGAACACACCTATGATTAATTAGCTTAACAACAATCCTTTTTAATTATGAATGTGCAATGTTCACTTTTCCCATTGTCAAAATAGCTTATTGTCTCGACAGACTTCAGACAATGCGCATATGATTGTGAAAATAGACCCCTTAATGTGTAAAGTTTTATGTGAGTGATTAGAAGCCAAGATACTGACTGTCAAGTTGCAGTATTTTAAGCTATGTGTTCAATTTTGATTGTGGTGTAACTTTGAAATGAGTCATCTCAAGATATAGGGTAGAGTGGGGGAAAACGCCCCCTTGGGGTAAAACGCCCCCTACCTGTATTACCCAAAATAACCAATAGGTGGAGTCAAGTCACACATTTTCTGTTGCTATGTACTACGTTGACAACGGTGATATACAAATATCCACTGTGAAGCTTACACCAGCTACGTACTTGAGGAATATATATGGTAAGTGCTATAATATTTGATATATGATATATTATTGTAAAATTTGGCTATAGATATATATTCAGATATTCTTTTGTACTTTCTCCAGCAGATCTAGAGCAAAATGGTAGTATTTAGTATTTAATTTAGTATTTAATTTATTTTCTAATAATTATTGCTATGTGGTTTACTTTGGTGACAGCTCTAATAGTGTAATGAATTCAATAAGGATTATGGTATTGTACAAAAGGAAATTTCATACCTCTCATTCATTTTTTCTCATATATTTTTCTCTTTATTGTAGATGAGAACATACAAGAGAGTAAGTAACAGGTGTGCATACAGTGAGCAGAGCCTCAAAGAGGCACTCAAATTCATTGGAGAGGGGGTGCCGTTGAAGGCAGCAGCGCGGTGCTTTGGGGTGCCTCCCAACACCCTGACACGGCACAAAAACAACCAAGTTTTGGAGCCTGGGACAACTGCTTTAGGGAGGAAGGCCGTGTTTAGTCCATCTTCTGAGCAACAGCTCACGGAACACATACAGGAGATGGAGATGTTTGGGCTTTCAACCAGAGATGTGAGGGGCCTTGCTTTTGATCTGGCGGAGAGGTTGAAAATAAAGCACAGCTTCAACACAGAACTCAAGATGGCTGGAAAGGACTGGCTATATGGGTTCATGAGGTGTCAGGGGACTCTGTCTGTCCGCACACCTCAGGCTATCAGCATCTCCAGGATGGTGGGATTTAATAGGCCCAAAGTTCATATGTTTTTTGATGTGTATGAAGGAGAGCTAAAGAAATTAACACAGATGGATCCAACGCGCATTTGGAATGTGGATGAGACTGGGGTGCAAAATGTCCAGAAGCCCCACCAGATCGTGGCAATGAAGGGGAAGAGGCAGGTGGCCAGAGTGACAAGTGCCGAGAGGGGCATCACCATAACATCAGTGTGCGCCATGAGTGCTGCCGGGCAGTTTGTGCCACCGATGTTTATCTTTCCTAGTAAGAGGATGAACGAGCGTCTCCTCTATGGTGCCCCTGCTGGCTCTGTTGGGGCAGTGTCACATTCTGGATGGACTGAAAGTTCAGTCTTTTTGTCCAGTGGCTTGGCCATTTCTGTAATGTTGTAGGCAGTAGTACAGAGAGGCCACACGTCTTGATTCTGGATGGGCATCACTCTCACAAAACTCTTGAGGCCGTTCTGTTGGCAAGGGAGCGTGGGGTCATTATGATTAAAATTACACCCTACTGCAGCCATAAAATGCAGCCCCTTGACCGCACGATCAGAACGCTGAAGTCAGGCTACAACACAGCAGCAGACAGCTGGCTAACATTCCATCCAGGTTAGCGTATTGACTCCTATGCTGTGTGTGGCCTATTTAACCAAGCATACGGTTATGCGGCAACTGTGGCCAAGGCTGAAAATGGATTGCTAGTCAGTGGACTATGGCCTGTAAATAGGTTGGTTTTTAAAGACGAAGACTTTGAAGGCGCCCAGGTCACTGAAGAACCAGCTCCAGTGATGGGGGAAGAGGACAGTGAGGAGGAAATAATTGCTGGTAAGAGGAGAAAAAAATGGAACAAAACTAATGTATACAATACTATTGGAAATGGACTAATTAATCTTATCTTCCAGAATCTCCATCTGAAGCAACGCAACTCCTGGATGGTAAGAAAGATTGACAAATCAATCAATTAGATAGATCGATAGATCGATAGATCGATAGATTGATAGATCGATAGATCGATAGATAGATAGATTGATAGATCGATAGATAGAGATTGAGTGTGTGTGTGTTGTTCTTTTTACAGACCCTAATGCATCATCTGGTATGACTCCAGTCCCTACCCAGTCTCAACCACACCCAGAGACATGTGTTGTGGAGCCAGTTCAACCAACTATAAATTAAAACATTTACTTCATCATCATCTTCAACATCATTCTTTTACAGGCCCCAGCCACACTCTCACCATTTCACCATCCCGACCACACCCTAGGACAAGTAAGCAGACGTCAGCTGTGCCTGGTAAGAAAACACTTTGAATTTTAACTACTTTGACTATGTTGAATTTCTGCTTTGAAAACTTTGCTCAAGTAACATGTTGCTTTTAAAGGACCCAATCAAGCCGCTGAACTCCTTAAAGAGATTTCCCCGAGGCCAAGAATTGACAAAAGGAGACCACGGAAGAGGACCGCAGAGTCTGCAGCTGTCCTCACCTCATCTCCTTACAAAAAGATGTTCGAGACAAAGGCTGCAACAAGAGGCAAGAACGCCCAAAAGAAAGGAGAAAAAAAGAAGATGGAAGAAAGAAAGAATAAGAAGGCAGAGGCAAAGTCAGATGATGATTGTGAAAAGGCAGCAGCCCCTCCTTTTCACGAACACGCCAACCTCTCCTATCCCCTCCATGTAAACTGACTGCGTTTCCCCATAGGCACACACAGACACCTGCACACACACGCACGTTAATTGGGTCTCCTACACGCGGAGCCGGCAACCGCGTTTGGAGTCCTGATACCGCTAAACAATTACAAAAACTTTGCAGTTACTCACCGGAGTTTCCCAACATCACAGCGTTTGGTGAGGTACCCGCCGATTTCGCTCCACAACTCATTCCACGCCGTTAATCCATACATTTCAAACACAAACACAAACGCTGACAAACACTTCCTTGTTCCCCAAACTTTCCTCCCGTGAGGAAACCCGAGCCCCAGTAAGCGGCAAACTTTATTCCCCATGCAGACGCTTGAAAGGGACTGGTTTACTGCGGGGATGAAGCTGGCGTATATATGTTGTAAATATCATACATTATCCTGTTACATCATGTAGTTTGCAATGTAATTAACACCACAATGCATTTATTCATTTGCAAATGAATTATTGTGTGTGAATGTATTTTAATCGTTAGAAATAGTAGGAATATGAAGTTGCCTTGTTCACCATTTCACCTGTTCAGTTGGTTTCAACCAATCTTCCCATCATTCCATTTTCCCATCAAGCTCAGTGTATTTAAGCTGCCCAGTTTTTAGTCTTGGGGTGGAGAGCTAGGAGAAAGTATGGTGTTTGGTGTTTGGTGTCTGGAGAGCTGTAAGTTGTGAGATTGTGAATTTGTCTTCAAGAGTTATTGTAAATAGTGCTTTGTTTAAAACAACCCTTGAGTTGATTTTTGTTTTGCATTTTTGAAAGTCTTTTTTTTGTTATTTACCGTTACACTTTTGAGCACTGTAAATAAATCTGCACCTCCTTTTTGCACCGGATTCCTTAGTTGTGTATAGTTTTTTTACCACCATCCTGCGGTGAAGGTGGGCCGGACGGTCCATTTTTTCACAATGATGCAGAGTGCACGTATTGTGGGGAACTTTTCATGATTTGCATGAACGAGCAATAATGTGTGTGTGTGTGTGTATGAATTATTGTGTGTGTTTGGGGGGTTATTGATTTATTAAGTGTTATATTTTATATTAATATGTATTAAGTTAATGCTATATTTTATAAGTTAGTGTTACGTTTTTTTTTGAGACCTAGAGCCACTATTTTTTATAGAACTTCTCAGTGAGTAGCGAAATAGGTTGCCTAATTCACACTGAACATGCGTTAATAATAATCATCAGTCCTTCTCGGTTGAATGACTTAGAGAGTTATCATCGCACAAATACCATCTACATATTATCTGAAACTACACGACCAGAGCTATCCAACAGTACTGGTTGTTAGTTGTTATGATAAACGATCTGCCAGAAAATGAACATTAAATTCACATTATATCTACATGTATCGTAGATATGCTTGGCAAGCCTTCAAAGTTTATCACAAATGATCAATATTTAGGCTACACTAGCACATTGAACCATTTCCCCTCTGCATGTGTTTCACATGCTGATTTTTTACCTTCTTCACCAACTTCTACAGTATGGGTATGTTTTGACAAGATTCAAAATCTTCTGACAGCCATAATATTCCAGTAGCAATTTAATTTGTTATTATTATTATAATGGTTGTATCTTGTGTGGTAATGGCATGACAGGTATGTTATACATATATTATGTTACATGTCATGCATATGCCAGTACCAATTGTGACTCCAATCTGAACTCAAAATTTCGCAGTAGGCTATCTGAGTGTAGTAAAGTGTGGGTGTGTAGGGAAGGGGAGGAGAAGTCACCCCACCCGGCTTCGAACCCAGGTCTCCGAACCCGGGTCTCCAGGATACCAAACAGGGGCTCTGACCGCCATGCCAAAGAGCCAGGCTCGTTAGGATGGCAGTCAGAGCACACCCACAACCTTAGTGATGGTCACTCCATCACTCTGCCTTCCCCTTCAGGAGGCGCAGCCATGCGCCTCACACACTCAGGTGTCTCTCACGCATCTCACACTAGGCGCATTTTACTTGACCTAGACGTTTGCATCCGTTTGCAGCCTGACGCTGAAAATGTTGCATTGTGGTTAGAAATTGTGTCCGACATGCCCGAAATGTGTGAGGTTGTCACGAGTTGCCACAACAATGCGACCATGACACATGACCCGAAAACTCGCAGGAGCATGACGCTTCCAGACAAATCGTACAGACCTTTGCAGTTGCCTCCACACAACTGCAAGCGGCTAGCTAACGCCTCCTCGGTGACGCTACTTTGCCGTGGTTGGTTAAAAGTTCACCGACGTCTGTGCAGGTGCATTGTCCGGTGCTCCCCCACTCAACTTGTCATTCAAATATGTACGTTATTTTACTCCAATTTGAAGACAAATCTCTTCTCTCTATTTTTACCTTGTTCTGATTGTTTTGATGCGTTTATCTGACACTGACAAGCCTGGCCTTATATTTATTTAAGTATTAACCTCATTTCTATTTCATTGTCCGTGTTATATACCTACTTATGGTCTTTGTTTTATGGTTGTGCTTTCTTAGTTTTCATGTGTGTGTTGTGCAGCACTTTGGGGCAACTCTTTTTGTTCCAATGTGAATCTAAACAATAAGAAAGACTCGACTTGAATTAAACTCTCAGTGCACCCCACTACAACCATAGACTGTAGAGGACTACAACCCCCGCCCTCCCTCTCCACACATGACTTGTGTGTCATCTGCTACGGAGATCGAGGAGGCGCGAGCCCAGTCTCGTGTAAGATTTGTGTTTGACTTTATTTTCCGCATTTAATGCCCACCCCTGCTGTGACCAGCAATTCTCGTTGACGTATGCAGCCAGGTGCAGACGGGCGGACTGGAATCTAAAACACGGCTACTGCCTTCCCCTTCGGAAGGTGCACCCATGCGCTTCACACACTCTGGTGTCCCTCACGCATCTCCCACCATACTTCTCCCATCCAGGGTGCCCCGCACATACTGGTGCTTCACCTATCACTGGGGTCAACCTAACCTGGGGGTCCCTCATATGGCTCACACAGTGGGTGGACCTCCAATGACCTCACAGCAAGCCATCCCACTTCTGACACCATTTGTAGCGAAGGGGAGGAGAAATCACCCCACCCGGCTTCGAACCCGGGTCTCCGGGGTACCAAACAGGAGCTCTGACCGCAAGAGCCAGGCTCGTTGGGATGGCAGTCAGAGCACACCCAACACCTTAGTGATGGTCACTCCATCACAGGGTGTATTTAGTGCGGTCAAAAAAAAAAGATTGTTCACTCCGACCCCAGACCAGAGCCCACCCACATAGCAAATCCCAATCTAACTCCTGATAACAACAATAACAATAATGATAAGAAGAAGAACAAGAAGAAGAAGAAAATGAATATGTTTATTTATAAAGTCCTTGTTATGCAGAAGGTGTAGCTCAAAGTAAGAAATAAAAAATCAATACAAGTGTCTCAGTTCTAAAAACTTTATAGACTGACCGGTAAGCAAAATAAATAAATAAATAATTTATCAAAAACTGAATAGCCTAATGAGAGAGACAGAGGTCGTCTGTTACAGCTGCAAAAATACTGTACGGGACTATCACTCTCACTCTCCCTCACTCCCTCATCTCTCTGTCTGCGCAAATTGTGGGAGATTTTGTATTACTTGTGGACATCCAGGAGTCACTTGGGATATCTGAATGATTTAAACCATTGTAATTGAACAGTATAGGAATAATTCAGATTTCATTTCCTGAATCAAACATTCTAAGCTTGTGTAGATCAATCTGTGTTGCCAAGGTGACTACCAAGTTGAAGGTAGTCTACACCAGAGCCATAGAAAGGGAATGCTATGGCTCTGGTCTGCACTGCCGCACTGTGACATCATCGTAATTTCTCTTTATGACATAAGCACTTCCAATATTTGTCATTACACTTAACTGGCATAAGAAGATCATTTGTGAAGAGCTCCACTGAGGGTCAAGTCACTGTATTGTTGTATCGCATCCCCATGATGTTTATTAGCACTTGGTTTAAGCAACACTTTAACAAGATTTGATCAAAATCTGATCAATAATGTCTCATCACAATCAGGAAAATGGATGAGGCCAGAGATGGTAAGAAATCACTTTAAATGTGAAGTTTTTACACTTGTAGTATGAAGGAGGAAGGGGGGGGGGGGGGGGGGGACAGGAGGGACAGGAGATAAAGTGCATGTGAATGTGTTTAAAATGAAGTACAAACCAGTTTAATGCTTTACACTCGTCTTTACACAGAAATGTCAGTGATAACCATCTTTCCACAGGACTAGTCTGTGCCTATGCTGTCAAACACAAACCTGCATGAGGAATTTTCTACCTGAAGCCAATGAATGTATTTCTATGGGCCTGTTTACACGAGAACGCTTACGGGTAAAAACGTCAAAATATTTTATCGGAAATGCCTTTCGTTTACACGGTGACGGCGTTTTCGGGGCATAAAATTTCAAAAATTTGAAACCACCCTCCAGAGTGGAAAAGTTGAATACGCTCCACCGTAGCCTAGTCGCCTGGCATGCATACCCCCATCGAATTCCACACACTTTTGCGTCATCGTATGCACGCAGATTTCCTCCCGAAAATGCTCGTCTAAACGTGGAATAAAAAGTGAAGACGCGACGCCACTTTTGCGTCTTCTGTTCAGACCGTCATTGTGTAAACGTAGCCTTAGTGTGTACGTGTGAGGGCGAGAGAGACAGATTCAGACGGAGAGACAGATATATATATGTATATATATCTGTCTCTCCATGCAAGTACTGTGCAAAAGTTTTAGGCAGGTGTGAAAAAAATGCTGTCAAGTAGGAATGCCTTTAAAAATGGAAGTGTTAATCATTTATGTTCATCAATTGACAAAAAACAGTGACTTAACTAAAGAGAAACCTAAATCAAATTAATATTTGATTTGCCTTCAAAAGAGCTTCAATTCTTCTAGATATACTTGCATAGAGTTTTTGAAGGAACTCGGCTGATGGCTTGCACCAAACATCTTGAAGAACTAACCACAGATCCTCTGTGGATGTAGGTTTCCTGATATATACAACCAATTTGGTGTAATTGGTTGAGCATACACCTGACTATAATCCTGCAAAATCCCTGACTTTGTGTGCACCCCGTGTACGGAACGAGAAAGTTCATTGAGGCCCACCCCAGAGGACCCCCCTGTCAACTTATCAACACTATCCAAATGTGTCATTTGTTATTGTGCCACCAAACCAAACAACATAACAAAACCTCGTGCCTTATGCAAAACATGTTTTATTTAAATGTAAACTATGTGGGGCTGGGCGTCTACCTGTGTGTGAACCTGCGTCCTGACTTTAGTATATGCTCCTATATGTTGTGTGTGTGAATGGCATAACGTCTCTTCACTAATTTTAGCAATTGCTAAGAACTGATGGTCATTTAAATTTGTGGTCAGGGAATGAGTGGAGAGTTGGTGAAGCCTCCTGGTGAGTTGCTGTCATTTAGCAGTGCAGCAATGAATGCTGGACCTAGTGTACGATCAGCAGTGCATACAATGAAATGTTGTACTAAGTAAGTAACACGTTTTCTTTATATCTAGTGACAGTGGTTATGTCATCCGTTCAGATAAGTGCTGGTGTTTCAGTTTGGCTGGTGATCAGCTTGACTGGTAATTCCTGCATAATTTCACTGAATATTCATTACGCCCCTGCCCAGACTACAACTTGCCTCAGCCCCCGGATCTCCATATGCACGAAGCCTGTGCCTGAGACAACGGTAGAAAATGTTGCTGAATAAAGAGTATTTCAGCAATAAAAGTGTAATGAACGACTACACCAATCTCATCCACACACAATAAAACACAACACAATAAAAACATGCTGCATGAACAGTAACAAAACTCGCACACATTTAAAAGTGGTTTACGGGACGGGGTTCGAACCAAAGAAAGGAGATCTCTAGAGCCAACATTGGTACCAGTTTGAGTTCCATCCTACTACGCCACGAATTGCCGAGTCTGCCGTCTTTCTGACTGGTACATATTGTAACACTAACCTCATTTGACACAAGCTAACATGGGTGAAAACATAAACGCCCATGTCAACTGGTGATATCACAAGTTAACATGAGCAAATGCTGCGAATCCAATCCTTGAAAACGCCTCATTCTTTGCAAACAATGAAAATCTAATGAGAGACTACTCCAGTCTTATCCACAATATGAAACATGCTGCATAAACAGTAACAAAATTCACACAAAACTAGATGTACCGCATAGCGGTACATGGTATCACCGCCACAGTGTTTTGAAATGTGGGAACTAATGGTATGATGAATATGTGGTAGAGCAGTCTTGTTAGGTGAGACATTGTGTGGAAATGATTTCCTGGAAGTGGGCATGGATGTGGGTTTTTAATGAATGACATTTATTGTTTGTGTGTTTGTGTAGTGTGTATGAGTGATTTGTGAAAGAAATAGGCAAAATTAGATTTTATTCAATTACAGCGCCCCCTACGGACCACATTAACAGTCTATAACAAGTTTGTTTGAATTTGTTTTCGCAGTGTTGAAATTTCACAGAAATTGTTTTTGTTACAAGTCGACCAGTGTTTTCAATGGGTGACGGTCATCAGATTTCACGATAAAAACAAATTGGTTGTAAATGTTAGCATTCTCTAGATAATAGACAAAATGACATTTTGACACCTAGCTTCGACGATAAACATCGCCCCCTATGACGAAATGTCACAAAATGTAGTACACATGAAAAGAAAGCTGTTTAAAGTTGGCATGTCAACTTTGACCAAGTTTGAGCAATTAGAAGTCAAGATATGGACTTTTGAAGAATTTTAAGCTACGTGGTAAATGTTCATTGATATGTAACTTCGAAACGGTTTATCTCAAGATAAATCCTTTGATAACTTTTTGCCAGCATTGTCTGTAGATGACATATACCAAATTTGGTAAGATCCACGGCCTATTACGAGTTTGTTTGGATTCGTTTTCGCAGTGTTAAAATTTGACGCAAATGGTTTTCATTGGAAGTGGGCATCGACCAGTGTTTTCAATGCTTGAGGGTCAATAGATTTCACAATAAAAAAAAAAATTTGGTTATCAACATTAGTGTTCACTAGATAATAGGCAAAATGACTTTGTACAATTACAGCGCCCCCTATGGACCAAATGTTATGGCATGTGCTGTGCTTTTAGAGGTCTTTGTGCTGATCATGCATGACGAATTTTGTGCAGTTCCCACCTTCTCGGTCCAAGATATTGGCAACTCAAAATCACAATTTTTGCATTTACCCATATCACTAGGTGGCGCTATGCTTCAAGTGAGTGTTTATAAGCTGGGTCGATACACCTCTGTAACACCGACATACTGACCCAAAATTGTTGTCTTGGGCAAAATTGTTGAGAAGTTATTTAATAAAAACTGTTTTTCGACACCTAGCTTTAACGATAAACATCAACCCCTATGACAAAATGTCCCAAAATTTAGGACACTTGAAAAGAAAGCTTTGTCAACTTTGACCAAATTTGAGCAATTAGAAGCCAAGATAGTGCTGATCATGCATGACGTACTTTGTGCAGTTCCCACCTTCTTGGTCCAAGATATTGGCTACTCAAAATCACAATTTTTGCATTTACCTATATAACTAGGTGGCGCTATGCTTTAAGTGAGTGTTTATGGCCTGGGTCGATACACCTCTGTAATACCGACATATCACAAAAATGTCATGTTCTTGGGTGAAATGTTCATTGAGTTATTGAGCAAAAACTTTTGGGCGTCTCCCCCTCTTTGATGGACACACAGCAGGGGTTGGCCCTTTGGGGCCAAAAGCTTCTAGTCACTCAAGTTCTAGGGCTATATGCCTACAAAGATTCATGTCCCCCAGACTTCCAGTGTACGGCAATCGTTGACGGAAAAACGGGGGAAAAAAAGAAAAAAAAAGGGAAAAACGTTGCGGCAACACTAATGACTGCTTTCGCTACCTTCGCTAGCAGCGGTCATAATAAACAGACACTAGTCAACTGTGTGTGTGTGTGTGTGTGTGAGTAACATACTGTACTTTACATAAATTCAAATGATCTTTTTTGCTGTGGTTACTGTGTCATTTGTCTGATAATACACCACCCTGTCCCAAGTGACCACAAGCACCCAGGAAGCAGTGAAGGTCACGTTGGGGAAGTAGGAGGTGATGTCTTGAGTTGCAGTGTGAACAACATCACCTGTAGTGTACTGCTGATAGGAAATGTTTCCTCTCTTGCTATAGTCTATATACTATACGTAAAAGGGGGCGATAAAATTATTGTTTCGAGAGAGTAACTGATCGAACAAGAGACCTCCATGGGGATATACCTGAAAAACAATAACAAAAAACACAGTAAAAGTACTGGTACCATAAAACGTTCTGCCTTAATTTCATGGTTAATATGTCTGGAATATGCTCAGGTGGATATTGAACACAGCTTACATTAATGTCCTAATATGTGTGATTGAAGTAAGGGAATGGGTGTAGCAGGGTAACATTTATGAATCCATAATTTGGATGAGGGATGAAAGTATCCCCTGCAGCTGATTCGAATGAATAAAATACACCTAAAGGAGCAGTAATAGGGAGGGAAAGTGGAACACAGCGATCCTAGCGGTGGCGTTCCTATCCCCAGAGCGATCCTATTAAAAATCCCATAGACCGATTTTTAAAAAAAATTCACAAAGGTATGACACGGAACTTGTGCACCAGACATATTTTTCAGGCTATATATGGGGATTATCTACTAACTGTGAAAGTATTGTGTGAAATTTCGTCCTATTTTAAAAAATCTAAATTGTGCCTAACTTGTCATAAACGGACTACAACTTTGAGTCGCTCCCGTTACGTCAGTAAACACAAGTTCACCATGCTGTAATTCGTAACTGATTGCAACCACGGAGAAACAAATGAATGCCAGTTTTCACATTTCATAAAGATTCCATAAAGCTATGGTTGTGGATTCTTATAATCAGATGAGTTTCATGTACACAATCGTTGGATTTCACTTCTCTCGCTGGCAGCTAACTGTTAGATTTGGGCAGGCGCCAGATTTTGCGGTGACGTCATACACGCGCCTATCGTTCAGTGTAGTCCTTTATCAGCTTTTTAATTAACATTAAAAACAATTCAGATTAGTGAAAAAAAGAAAGTATGACCACCTGAATCGATAGAACTGCCCAGCATGCATATCATATGAAAGCCACTATCTTAACTTTGGAGTGTGAGCCGAAATGTAATTTTTTGAAGAAAAAATCCCATTCATTTTGATAGAGGTGGGGAACGCAACCAGCAGGGGGCGATGAGATTACTTTCCCTCCCTATAGTAACATCGGTGAAAAGCCGTTACATAAGCAGGCATTTTCTTGAAATGGATGCAGTATGAATTAGCCACACAGGTGAGTATTTAATGTCATGCCAGATGGGTAATATCGCAATAGAGGGAGGGGTTTAACCTGGGCAGTGGAGCACACACCTTTTAGAGAAACACAAAGACATTAGCAGCCATGAGATTCATGACACATTAGCAGCCATGAGATTCATGAGACATTAGCAGCGATGAGATTCACGACACATTACCAGCCATGAGATTCATCAGACATTACCAGTCATGAGATTTACACACTCACTCCACACTGACAGTTTTATACTAAACTGTATGTGTTTCTGTTGTACCTGCTGCTGAAGAAACACCACAAGTGATAAATGGTTTTAATCAGAGATATGACAAATCTTACCCAATGCCACTATAATTAGAAGCAATGAAGGTGAATTCATCATCATGTTTTTTCTTCCCACTTTTACCAATCTTGTCACATGCCTGTAAAAATATGAGATCATTTAGATGACATGAATTTTATGTCAGTTGCAAATACTACACTACTATAAAAGTAAAGAAGGGTCCCTTTCCCACCAGAGCATCAGTGTTGGTCGCGAATAGAGATGTGTGATGTTCCCGCATGTCTTTTGTGTTTTAAGTGTTGCAAAACAATGTTGGCAAACTACTGTCACTCACGTCCCTTTTCTCAGGTGCTAGCTTTGGCTCATGTCTGGCTTTGTCTAGTCAGCTTCTAGACAAAGGTCAAGATACTTCTCTGATGAATCATCTTGAAGTGAAGTCACAAACCAATCTTATCTGCTTTATGAATGCTACCCACTAATGTATGTACATTTAATTACTTAAATTCTAACTTTAAATTTAATAGCAGCTAGTTTCAGTGCAAACAGTACGATTCCTTCACCTTCAGCAGATACACATATACAGTATGTATTTTGTTTTTTAATTTACAGTTAGCCTGAACTCAACTAGAGTTCAAGAAAAAACAAGAAATTACAAGCACACTTAGCACTTAGCAAAAAGCACACTGATACTACAAAATGAAGTTATACAACATTCATATCTTTCCACTATCGTGGAACTTGGCTAGACTAGATTTGTATGCAGGGCCGTTGCTAGCCATTTGGGTGCCCGAAGCACAAATGCTTTGGGTGCACTTCCCCCAAAATGATCATATGGAGGGGGCACACATGTCTCCACAGTGTCCCTTGCTGATGGCCTCTCAGTAACTGTCTAGTAACTGTCAGTAACTAACTGGGCGTCACTGTCGCGGTGGTTGTCTGTGGAGTCGCACCTGTACCTAAACTGGACGTTGATGGTTGTTGCTGGTCAGGGCTGGGAACTGTTGCAGAGTCTACCCTGGTTGATGGTTGATGTCCAGGGCTTGAACTGCTGGTGGATGGCTGATCTAAATTGGTTGAACTGCTGGTGGATGGTTCGTCCTCCTCCTCCTGACCTTGAGGTCCTCCTTGCACATATTTAAGCATTGACCCTGCATTCAGAATTAAAAGACAAAATATTCAGGGATTCTACTGAAATACAGTTTTTAACCACAGTACAAAAAATTGCATATATAAATTAGGTTTATGTTAGCCTGGGTGTGCCCATACTGCCTGTGAAACTGCATTTGCACTTCGCGAGCAAGTCAGTCTGGCCAAGCTGCCTATCTAAACCATTTCTGCTCGGCCCTCGGATAGGGGGCCAATGAAAATTGAGCATTTCAAAAGGCAATGACGCGGTAGTTTATTTTGTGGGTTTTTTTTGTTTTCAATTCATTCACTGTGTTGCAGCCCCCTCGCTGTCTTGTTCATTCATCTCACCTGCACTTCCGTAACCGGTCACGCCTTGAAAATGTTACCAAACAGTTACATTCAAAGTTCTAAACTAGTGTCAAAAAGTAATAAAGCATTCGTCACGAGATGAAGACGAAATTTAGAACATGGTGACAAAATTATAATCAGAAATAGCATAGCTACCTAGCAACCTCAGGAAGGGAAGCGCTAGTCTTACTGAACGTTAACTGAAAACAGTCAAGTGACTATGATGAATTGCTTTCAGTAATCCATAATTAGGGTGACCAGATTTCCAGAGTCTAAAACCGGGACACTATGTGTGACGTCATGCGCGTGCACATTCTCTTAGGCATTGTCGTGTAGTAGTCTAGTCTGCTATCGAAGAAAACCGTTAAAACACGGCCGCTGTATACTGCAAGATACATTGTAACATTGACTGCGAAGATTTCGCAGAGCGCACCTACCATTGTCACTCACACACACACACACACACACACACACACACACACATTGACTCTGAATTACTGGAAACTTGATTAGGCTTTAATTTAACAGTTTTGTATATGCTATCACTGTAATTTGGGCAGCTTGATGTGGTGTTGGGTGAAAACCGGGACATTTTTGCGTCCCGACTGGCTTTTGGCGGGACTCGGGACAAGCGACTAAAAATTGGGACTGTCCCGGTCAAACCGGGACGTCTGGTCACCCTATCCATAATTCATGTTCATATCCACAACGTAACCTAGCTAGATAGCATCAATCATTTACAACTTTAATCATTTGTTAACACAGTCTGAACTGTTAACTGTGTTAACTGATTCACTTGTTATTAACACAGTCTGAACATGGCTAGTAGTCTAGGAGGTAACATTACAAAGTTTGTTGACGGTAAGTTTATTGCCTGGCAAGGGCTACAAAATAAACTTTATTATTATTAATATTATTTATTTAAAAAATGGTCTTACCTGAGCTTCATCTTGCTTTCTCTTCTTTTTTCTGCTCCAGACTCTTTATGTCTATTCGAGGCCATGTCTAAACAGGTGTCTGCCAAACTTAAATTGAGACTGAGCCATAATTGAACAGACCACTGGGAGGGGAGGTCACCAGGAGGAGAATGAGGAGAGGGCCGCAAAAGAGATTCACCTTTTCTGGAGCAAATTGGCCTATGTTGCTTTTGTATTACTTATAAATATTAACATGTTTTACACATATTTTATATATATATATATATATATATATATATATATATATATATATATATTGTATGTAGCTTATTGTGATGATTTTTTCACGAGCCTGATTTTTGGTGGTGCCCCCCCAAGCACTTGGTGCCCTACGCACTGTGCGTAATGTGCGTGTGCGGAGCTACAGCATTGTTTGTATGCCTCCGTTAAGCATTTGAGGAGCTCCAAGAATGTGGAGAAGGGAGTACATATATAAACATCTGACAGCGACTCACCTACAGTAAGTACTCAACCTTAACACACTCAGGCTCTTTTTCAGCTGAAGTTAGATTTCCAGACTTGTACTTTTTATTTTATCGAACATTTTATGTGTTCCTGGTCAATGCTAGCCTGGTAAGACCCGCCCATCGTACTTTATTTCTGCACAAAATGACTTGATCCACCCTGAGAATCTCCCTGAGAAATGTTAAAAATGAAGAAAGGACTTTCAGGTAAAACCTAGCTTCATTCCTTGAAGTAAAAACCAGTTTAATGCTTTACATTCGTCTTGCTGACAGAAATGTCTGTGATAATCATCTTTCCACAGGACTGCCCCTATGCTGTCAAACACAAACCTGCATGAGGAATTTGCTGCCTGAAGCCCTAGTGAATGTATTTGTATATGTGTGTGTGTGTGTGTGTATGTGTGTGTGTGTGTGTGTGTGTGTGTGTGTGTGTGTGTACTTGTTTGTGTGTATGTGTGTGTGTGTGTGTGTGTGTGTGTGCATGCTTGTTTGTGTATGTGTGAGCATGTGTGTGTGCGTGTGAGGGAGAGAAAGAGAGAGAGAAAGACACAGAGATATATAGATAGATAGAGAGAGAGAAAGAGAGAACACTCTGACGCTCTCGTACTGATGGGTCCGTTGTAAACCATGCTAAGACACTTATGTTTGCTGGTAAGTGAGGAGTTCCTGCCCTATGACTCAGATCCACCCTACTTTAGTCTGCCTTTGGTTCCTGTGAAAGAACAGCTTTCAGATTGAAGAGCTGGCATCTGGTGGCCAAAGCAGGAGTAGTACATACTGCATGTAGAGGAGGCAGAGTAGTACAAATCCCATTTGTCATCATGGTCAGACAGCACACCATGCACATGACAAAATTCAACCTCTGCATTGAAATAATAATATTATTATTATAATATAACAACAACAACAACAACAACAACAACAACAATAATAATAATATTGTTGTTGTTGTTGTTGTTGTTGTTGTAAGTCTGTCAAGCAACCGTATGCTATTTTGATGACAGAAAAAGTTGGTCTTAAGTTACCTTATGAATCATAGGTGTGTTCCAGGCGCAACATGCAAACTGGTCAGAGTTTATACTGTCGTCCCCTTTAAAAGCCAGCAGTGCTTTTTCCATGGCCTGATACAATGGTGGGTTTGCCTGGACATTAGGAGCGTTTTTCTTTGAAGACCAATTGTGCGTAAGCAGTTACAGTAATCTTCGGGGATGGAAGAAACCCACAATCCTCATGCATTCATTATTTGGACTTCTTTAGGTCTGTTCTTTCACATACTTGCATGAAAGACACAATTTCCCTTTGGAAGTCAACAATGTCTGTATTTTATTTAAAAAAAGAAACAGATTGCTTAATAAATGTGCATTCTTGCAAAATATTTGCCAGTGTTTATGTCTTTGCGCTTAGTAAAACATTAAATTAGGCTACTCAAAAGAGCCAAGTCGTATGCATCTGGACATATTTTTGGAGCTTGAAGACGTTTCACCTAGTCTATAGCTCACAACGGCAATTCACACACTGTTGTTGGCATGATCTATGTGTCATTAACCATGCTCTTAGTGGATAGCCATCATCCCTTAACAGCCACTCATCAAGAGGGGGATCCCTCTCATTATATTCCAAAGCGTTATACGGCCATAAAATAGCTTTTCAGCAATGCGCGACTGACTACCGACCAGGTTTTTCTCGGTCTTTGGCGGACTTGTTTTTTACATCCTTATTTTAGCATCTGATGAGCTTTGCGCCAGACCACACCTCTTGTTTTTGATGACACACCTGTGAGGCCGCAGTGCCATTTCCTATCTAGACAACGTGAAAAAACGTTGTGAATGCATAGTGTGCCGCGGCATAACAGGGCCCTAAGACTTTGTTGTCAAAGATGAAACCTGCCAATTTACATTATTGCTTAACATTAGTAATTTCAAGCGGAACAAATAACATATGAAAGCAATACATCGAGATAGAGATGGAAAGATTTAATGGTTGATTAAAAAGTAAATAAAGCACGTAAAATCAGTTTAAAAAAAGTAAATGTCAAATGCTGTAAAATCCCCATCAAAACCTCTCAATCAAATCATTATATCTTTAGGTGATCACCCATACTTCATCATCAGTTAGGAAATATGAATTCAGTTACTGCAGATAATTAATCTGCCACCGAGTTATTGAGACAATGTGTTGCTGTCATAAGCAGGCAGGTTAAAATGCTGTGATGTGACCCTCACACTCTAACACTTTCCTTTGTTGTGACACCAGGCAGGTTAAAATGCTGTGATGTGACCCTCACACTCTAACACCTTCCTTTGTTGTGACACCATGCCCGTACCTGCTAACTGGACCATGACAGTTTTTTTTCTCACACACTCACACACGGTGCCTGCGTGTGTGTGTGCGTACTTATGTGCACATGCACATCAACACTGAGGCTTTTAAAAAATAAAAGATTAAACAACTAAAAAAAAGAACACTAACAGAAATGATTTTAAACACACACACTTTCAGCTTAAAGGAGAACTTCGGTGTAAAATGAAAATTGCCATGTTAAAACATCATACCGAGATACCGACAAAGTTGATTTAGCCTGTTGCATTCAGAGTTGAGCTATTTTTTATCGTTTGTCCCAGAAGGCTAACAATGGAAGTGGTAGGTGCCCTTAGACGAAGCATGACGACTACGCTATTTTTAAACCATTAAAACAGCTCGAAGAAACTCCACACTCCATTGGTAGTACAACAAAGGCCCTGACATTAAAAACAAGGCACTGAGAACTTTGTAAGTGTACACAACATTTATTAATAAAACTGTTTTGACAGGCAGTACCTTGCTGTAGTTTCTTGTCGCCGCCATGATGAAAGTCCGCACAAGTCGATTGACGAACACAAACGAGCAGGAAGAATAGGAGGAGAGGTAGTACAATCGACTTCTTTGGACTTTAATCATGGCGGCAACGAGAAACAACTGCAAAAAAAAAGAACAGTTTTTTAAATAAAGGTTGTGTACATTTACAATATTCTCAGTGCTTTGTTTTGAATGCCAGAGCCTTTGTTGTACTACCGATGGAGTGTGGAGTTTCTTCGAGCTGTTTTAATGGTTTAAAAATAGCGTAGTCGTCATGCTTTGTCTAAGGGCACCTACCACTTCCATTGTTAGCCTTCTGGGACAAACGATGAAAAATAGTTAAACTCTGAATGCAACAGGCTAAATCAATTTTGCTCCTCAGTACACATACCAACTCGGTATGATGTTTTAACATGCCAATTTTGATTTTACACCGAAGTTCTAAAAAAATAAATGGTTTGGTTCTGTTCTCTACTTCAAACTGTTCAGATTTTTTATGTAAGATTATGTTAACATGTTTTATGTCAATCAGATATGGACTGTAAGTCCTTATCTTGTTCCTCAGTTCCCAGCTAAAGAAACCCTAATGATGGACCCCATGTGGTGAATCTGTAGCATCCTTTTCATCTTCTCTTCTCTCTCTTCATCACCTCTACTCTCTTTCCATCCTCTCTTCTCTCTCTTCATCCTCTCTTCTCTCTCTTCATCCTCTCTTCTCTTCTGTCTCTTTCTCCCCTCTCTCTCAGGGCTGTTTCTCGTAAAGCCTTCGCAGGCGTATCCCAGACACGTCTACTCCACGTTGTCTCAAGAGGTCTCTGAGCTGAGAACACACAGCACACCAAGGTTCAGTTTATGTGGGTAACACTTACTGGTGCTGGAGCCAGCATGTGAACTACAGCAAAGATGCCATCTCCTACACACGAGTGGCCTAGATGGCCCAGTTGTGTTACTGAGTGCAGTGTGTCATATGAGCGTGGCCACCAGCCACAGACAGCAGTAGTCCTGCTTTACTCACTGGCTTCAGGATCTGCTCCTCAACCGCAGTCTCATTCAGATGTTTAGCTGAGGAAACTAGCAGATGCATGCCCACAACATGCTCTATGGGAAATGCAGTAGACAATGTGTTACAGCTCGATACACCAATGCATATAAACAATCCAGTGTAGGTATTCCTCTCTGGTTAAAAAACTCCATCTGTTTTTATTATTATTATTATTATTATTATTATTATTATTATTATTATTATTATTATTATTATTATTATTATTATTGTTGTTGTTGTTGTTGTTGTTGTTTGTTTTTGTTGTTATAAATTATCAGACAATACAGAAGAAACCCATAGTTAAAGCTTTGTTCTGTTATTTTTGTCCACTGGTGGGCGATAGCATGTAGAAGTGTACCTTCCAAGTTGCCTCTCACACAGTGAAATCAGTCTGATCTGTTGTGCATAATGTCTGCTTAGGCATATCTATGCACAGTTTGGCCCTGTCATGCGTAACACACTACCATACCAGCTGTTTATTGCAGTTCAGTCTCATGTTGTGTGTTATATCATCTACATGAATCATGAGACTTAATTATAGCAAGCTGCTCTTGCCTTATTTACACTGACTGTTGAAAAATGTTTTACTGAGGCAATAAATATGGAATTAAAAGGAGAAGAGTACCTACCTTCCTGGGGCAAAGGTGTGATGCTAGGTTCACCTGGTTGTGGAACTAACAATCCTGAAGGATATGCACCTGCAAAAAAATGGATGCAAAACAAATTAGGGTCAATAATTACATCACACATGACTTCACACTTCATGATCATGTGATTTAAGTGAAAGTCATCCACTTATTTTCACTGTGGATCATGTTTATTTCTGCACCAGCTATGGCTACAGAGGTAAAATAGCATTGCTATAACTATAGAAAGACTTTCCTGACTTGCAAAATATCTTCCAGAACTATACTATCCTGGGGTGCATTTTAAAATCTCTGTTGGACTCTGTAGTTGCAACACGACTGTTTACCAAAACCTTTGTTTGTGTGAACCAACATGGTTTAAAACAACAAAGTGTGAGCCAACATAGTGCAGTTAATGACACAGGTGAAACACGAACATTTGCAACCACTGTGGTTAAGTTCTGTAGTTTCTACAACAGTTCCCAATGCTCAGATTAGACCAACCAGCTTTAGTTTGAAGGCTTCAGCTGCATTCAAGATAGGATGACCTAATGTTACGAATCCTCAGTGTTGGTAAAAATCCAAGTTAGGTTTTATCACTCAGCTTTTGCAAATATTAGTGAGAAATTTGCAGTGTATAATCTAAAAAAAGTGCTATCGTAGCAAATTAATTAATCTATGGGAAGATTTGCAATTCCTTTGGCAGCTTGTCTATCAATCACATCTACTTAAGCTACCTGACACCCAAAAGAAAAGGGAAAACTTGACAAACAACTGAGGTTTTGTTTACTGTAGAGAGAATCATAAATGCACAATGCTCACAGCTGAAGGTTGACTCTAATGAGGTTGGAAAAGCCCATCGTCTCGGGATGTTGATGTTGCTGGATGTGTTTAAGTTCACAACGTCAATAGTGCCATTTGGATAGCAGTCATTTAAAAGTACAGTAGTCTGATTGTACATATATCCAATCTGAAGAAGCAAAGGGTAAAGTCAGAACTTTTTCTTAAATAACAAAATTAATGACAATAACAAAACAATTAACAGAAATAACAATAACAGCAGCAAAAAAAGTTTGGTCATCTCACCCGCACTGGCCATGGTGTTGGGGAAATGTCACCATAGTTCATTAAGACAAACGATAAATCACTGTCAGAAATCAGAACCACCTGGAATGTCGCCTCCTGAAAACCAATAAGCAGAAACTAGTCAACAATGTGTGTGTGTGTGTGTGTGTGTGTGTGTGTGTGTTTCAGAATTCAATAAAAGACAGTCCTGAACTGTGTGCTAATAAGGTTTTTTTTTTTTTATTCTCGCTCACAACTTCATTGCACAAAACTGCTGCGTTCACCATTTCACGTTTTTTTGCTTTTCCTTTGGTCACTACCAGCTACACGGAATTATATCTCAGCTTAGACTGCCACCTACTGGTCAACTTGAGTAACACAGTGTAGATTAGGAAACCAAAAGGCAACAAAAAGACAAAAAAATGAGCAGTACTCAACATACATAGCTGTGCTCCACAGCTCATGCCCCCTCACCCCTCCTATCCCCAGCCCTCGTGGCTCATGCCCACTCCCCCACAGCATGCAGGACACAGCCATCCCCGCCCCATAACCCCCTCACTCACACACAGCCCTCACCCCCCCCCCCCCCCCCACCTCCCCCACACACAGCACACAGCATATAGCCTTGCTCCCCCTCATGCCACCTCGTCACCCACACACACAGGACATAGCCCTCATGCCCTCGCGGCTCAAGCCCCACCCCCCCACACACACAGCATGTAGTTTTGCCAACCCCCCCCCCACACACACACACACACACAACCCCTCATCAGCCACCACAGCCAGTACTCCCTCTCAACCCCCAACTGCACTTTACCCCCCCCCCCCATCACCTATTTCACCTCTGCCCATCATCTGCCATCTAGCCATCCCCCCAGCTGCATTCTACGCACTTCACTGCCCCCTCCTAAACAGTTTGAGACTAACTATACAATGTCAGTACTCTACATGTCTGTGTGAAAGTTATTGTTCTTTATATAAAGTCAAATGATCTGCGGTAATAGTGGTGCATACAAAACGTATAGGGCATATCAATGTCACTGTCTAATACTGTTTGTTTCTCAACTAAATTGGCGTGCATACTGAGGGAATGTAACATACATTCTTGCACTTTGTTATATCATCAGGTTGGAATCTAACTTAAATCAAACCTTGTACAGTATGTTACATTCTATTTCACATAACATTCACATAACATTCTATTTTACTACCACTCCTTACATGTGAGCTTGCTACAAAGTGCTATACTGTGACAGTATTGTCAGAATGTGTTTGCCAACTTTGATGCAGTAGGTGGGCTATGTCAGGATAAGTGGTGAAAAGAGACAGATGCGATGTATTAAAACTCTGAGTTTCATATTAGAATTCTGACTTCATTTTTTTTAAAAGTAAACAAAACCTATATCTTTTTATTTGGAGAGTTTCCTGTCTGAAATGACTAGTTTCATACAGGAACCTCTAAATAACACTGGTAATTGGCCATGCCATTGACCCACCAGCTCTTGCTCCCAATGGCTGGGCTAGTTAAACCCATACTGCAACGCACCACTGTGTCATCACAGCATAGCGCCTCACATGTGGACCAAACACACTAGCTCACTCTCACATGTGGACCAAACACACTACCTCACTCTCACATGTGCACCAAACACACTACCTCACTCTCACATGTGGACCAAACACACTACCTCACTCTCAAATGTGGACCAAGAACACTACCTCACTCTCACATGTGGACCAAACACACTACCTCCCACATGTGCACCAAGCACACTACCTGTCACATGTGGACCAACTACATCACCTCACTCTTACATGTGGACCAAGAACACTACCTCACTCTCACATGTGGCCCAAACACACTACCTCTCACATGTGGACCAAACACACTACCTGACTCTCACATGTGGACCAAACACACAACCTCACTCTCAGATGTGGACCAACAAAACTACCTCACTCTTACATGTGGACCAAACACACTACCTCACTCTCACATGTGGACCAACAACACTACCTCACTCTCACATGTGGACCAACAACACTACCTCACTCTCACATGTGCACCAAGAACACTACCTCACTCTCACATGTAGACCAAGCACGTCACCTCACTCTTACATGTGGACCAAACACACTAACTCACTCTCGCATGTGGACTAAGAACACTACCTCACTCTCCCCAGTGCACCAAGCACAGTACCTGTCACATGTGGACCAAGCACGTCACCTCACTCTTACATGTGGACCAAGAACACTACCTCACTCTCGCATGTGCACCAAACACACTACCTCACTCTCATATGTGGACTAAGCACACTAACACACACTTGTGGACCAAAACACTACCTCACTCTCGCATGTGGACCAAACACACTACCTCACTCTCACATGTGGACTAAGCACACTAACACACACTTGTGGACCAAAACACTACCTCTCACATGTGGACCAAACACACTACCTGTCACATGATGTGGTCCTTACTCTCTTCTATGGTATTTTGAGCTTACTACTCATATAACAAAGGGTACTTACTTGGTCATTGGTTACTGTGTCATTTGTCTGATAATACAGCACCCTGTCCCAAGTAACCACAAACACCCAGGAAGCAGTGAAGGTCACGTTGGGGAAGTAGGAGTTGATGTCTCGAGTTGCGGTGTGAAGAACATCACCAGTTCTGTACTGCTGATAGGAAATGTTTCCTCTCTCGCTATAGTCTATACGTACGGAAAAGGGGGCGATAATATCATTGTTTTGAGGGAGTAACTGACCGAGCAAGAGACCTCCATGGGGAGATACCTGCAAAACAATAACAAAAAAACACAGTAAAAGTACTGGTACCATAAAACTTTCTGCCTTAATTTCATGGTTAATATGTCTGGAATATGCTCAGGTGGATATTTAACACAGCTTACATTAATGTCCTGGTATGTGCGATTGAAGTAAGGGAATGGGTGTAGCAGGGTAACATTTATGAATCCATCATTTGGATGAGGGATGAAAGTATCCCCTGCAGCTGATCCGAATGGATACAATACACCTAAAGGAGCAGTAATAGTAACATCAGTTAAAAGCCGTTACATAAGCAGGCAGTTTGTTGAAATGGATGCAGTATGAATTAGCCACACAGGTGAGTATTTAATGTCATGCCAGACAGGTAAGATAGCAGTAGAGGGAGAGGCCTACCCTGGGCAGTGGAGCACACACCTGTTAGAGAAACACAAAGACATTAGCAGCCATGAGATTCATGACACATTACCAGCCATGAGATTCATGACACATTACCAGCCATGAGATTTATGAGACATTACCAGCCATGAGATTCATGACACATTAGCAGCCATGAGATTCATGACACATTACCAGCCATGAGATTCATGACACATTACCAGCCATGAGATTTATGAGACATTACCAGCCATGAGATTCATGACACACTAGCAGCCATGAGATTTATGAGACATTACCAGCCATGAGATTCATGACACACTAGCAGCCATGAGATTTATGAGACATTACCAGTCATAATATACACCCCTTGACACATTCCCAGTCGTGATATACACATCATGAGGCATTAGGCACTATGAGACATTGGCAGCCATGAGATACACATATTACTCGTCAAGAGATTTACATCATTAGATATACACGCTCACTTACTTACTCACTGTTACTTTTCCCCCCCTGTCACAAGACGAACACACTCACTTTTTTACACTAAAGCCATGTAATTACTACACAACACTAAATTCATGAGATATACACACTCACTGTTTTATAGTTAAGCCATTTGATTAATACACAACACTAAATTCATGAGATTTACACACTCTGTACAGTGGCTTATTCATTTAAACACTTAGCTGTTGACATACGAAACAAAAGCAATATGGGAGCAGGACTACACTACCAGGAGGATAGGGCTGGAGTGCGTGGAGCGTCAGAAATAAACAACTATATATACACTGGAAATATTGTACAAACATTTTCATAAAGAAATATGACAAATCTTACCCAATACCACCATGACAAAACACAATGAAAATGGAGTCATCATCATGTTTTTTTCTCTTTTTCACAGATGTTGTAACATGCACCTGTGAAAACGTGAGATAATTTAGATGACATGAATTTTATGTTTGTTGCATTTAATGCATTGCAATACCTCAGGGGTGATAGCGCTCCGGCACCATGCCGGAATTCCGGCATATCGACTTCGCGTGATCTGACAATTTCATAACCTTAGAGGCACCTTCAATAAACCATACCACTGTAGGTGTAGGTACTTTAGCTGGTCTTAGGTTTTGGCAAATCAGATTGATTCAGCAGTCACTCCACATGCGAATGTGTTTTACTCTATGTTTGGAATGATTCCCACATCAGCGATTTTTAAACTAGGAGTCGCGACCCATAGTGGGGTCGCCAAATTATTTTTTTCTGTCGGAAAATTACATAAAATGCAAATAAAATGAAAATCTGCTCTTTTCGTATTCATAGGCGTTGTTCAGCTTATAGACCGGGCTACGGCTCCGACATAAACAATGCAGTGGTACAAAAGAAGGGCATGTGGCACATAGAGAGACTGACAAATGACAGATAAATGTCTGTTTGTTTAGATTACCTTTCTGTTTATTGGTTAAACATGTCTATGTCATTAATGTGTGTGCACTGAAGTGAATTTTGACTACGATAGACAACGATTCACGGCTTCTTGTAGGTTACATTTTTGGTTAGAGGCAAAGCTTATAATAACAACTAGAATGTGCCCTTGCTATCTGGGCCCTTGTCTTGTGTTGTGACATCGTGGAGGATCCAATATGGCGTCCAAACAGGGCAAAAAAGACGTAATGAAATAGAGAAGCTGCAGCACCCACTGGCCAAAAAGATTTATTATATGCCACAAAATGCTTAATGCAGCTATCTAGGGCAACCCGCAAGACAAGTGGAAACAGCTGCAATAGCCCTGGGTATTGTAATTCAATGTAGAACCGCCACTGCCTCTTTGGTTAGAGGTCTTGTTCCTTTTCAACATTCTATTTTGGAATGTTGAGATGGTGGGCTTGGGTGCTCTGGCTGTAAAGCTTATCCTTTTATGTACTCTCGCATAGTCACGATGGACAAAACAACCATGAATAAACGTTCTGCGGTTCTCACGGTGTTAAAAAAAGAGGAAAAGAGAAAGTGGCAGATAGAATGAGTAAGAAGTTGTGCGCCTGGAAACACTGCAGGTAGGATGCATAACTTCTCTGACAGGTCAATGAGGGCAGCATTGGTTGGCTAACGTTGCTTCTCCATTACAATTGAGTTGCTAAACTACTTTACGTTGCGTATAAGTTTGCTAACTATCACTGACTGAAGTGTTTTTGTAGATATTGTTGCCAAAGGTCCTTGCTTAAACGTTTGATGCCATTCACGTTGTCTTTCTGCATTCTGCTATTGTGCTGTTGTTCAGTCTGGAGCATATCATCCTAGTTCTCGTTCTACTTTTTGTAATGGTGTTGTATAGACATTTTAGTATCACCAAATCACTATGCTTTTAATGGCAACCAATTAAGGCGTTGAATTAAATGCTAAGCCTATTTCTATAGATACAATTGCAAGTTATAATTTAACTTGCTGCTCCCACAACGCAAACTCAACTTTTTCCTACTTTGTTAATTAAAACAAAACAACATTACTAGCCAAAAGTTTTGTGATATTAGCCAGCCTAAAAATGGACAGGTCTAGCCTGCCCAATGCAATTACAAGGGGTTTGGGGCAAACGTTCAATTTTTTTTTTTTTTTCTTTTGTGGGGTCGCCAGACAAAAAGTTTAAGAACCACTGCTTTAGTCAATGCTTCGGCTATTAATCAATTCCTAGTTACTTACAAGCAACACGTATGCAGGTAAGTCACTAGTTAAAACCAGGGATGGATTCCTTAACAGGCCTACCAGGCCCAGGGTCCCAAGAGCTCTGGTGCTCTACACAAAAATGCTACTGTAATATAGGCTTGTATTGGGTTTGCTTGCAATTACGTTGATCAGGGCATATATATTGGCGTAGGGGCTCGCTTACCTCCCAGGGAAAAGTTCAGGCTCAGGATTTATTTTTACTATCACCCCTGATACCTACTTCTCTAGTGTGATGGCAATAGTATGAGTCTGAAAAAGACCTTTCCTTTCCTCAGAATCGTGCATGATTGGTCGGACAACAATGGTTGGCTACTACAAGTATTTTACAACAATTTTCAGTTATAAACTATTACCAGTAAAGAGGCTCTAGATCTCTTTGTAAGCCCCATGAAATATAAACCAGTGCTAGACCAGTTTCTTTCTTTTTTGCTGTAGGATCAGCCTGTGCCCTCCTGGACAGCCTGTCCAATTCTCTGGCTCTGCACAGATTGCATTTTTGGGGTCTACTATTTCACTTTGTCATGCCATAACCCTTAGGATCTTTTAAGAAATGAAAAATGACTATTTTACTGCCTCCTGCCTCCTAGGAGTGGCACATTGCGGAGTCCTGACTTGTGTAGCTTCACAGTCCTGAAAGCAAAGATTTTTAAGATTTAAAATGAAAAAAAAAAAAAAAAAACACCAAAAAACACAATCGATTATGTTAGGCTTAAAAATGTAATGACAGTCATGTAAAGTCATTATTATTGCAATAATGGAGGTTTGTGTGTTTTCGACACTATTGCTGCATCTGCGTGTGTTCAGTGTGTGTTTGGCCTGACTCATTAAACCCTGATGACATGTGAAACCTGATACTGCAGCATAAACAAGTCTGACTTGATCCACCCTGAGAACCTCCTTCCAATAGCATATATATTTACGTCACTACACTACTGGAGAACCATTTATAAATACCAGAATTATAAAAAATAAAACAAACAAAATAGTTAATAATCAACAGAACCAATTAGGAGAGGAAAAAACTAAGATATAATGGTTAAACAAAAAGTAAATACAACAAGTTAAATCAGTTAAAAAGATGTAAATGTCAGATGTCAAATGCATATCAAATCCTCATGATCAAATCACTATAGGCTGCTTCCTGCTGTTGTCAGTAGGCCCAGTCGCTAGCTGTATTTGCTGCCTACCTTTACCTTATTGACAGTTGTTTTAAGAGTTTTGGAGAATTCGTAGATCATTTTGGAAATTACAGCAATGGTGACATATAGTTTTAGTCCATAGTTTTAGAAAATGCGGCAAAAAAGATTGCCTACCTGTACTGTAGGAGGAAGTCCGTAAACTATCTGAAGAACAGCAGCACGGAGGGAAACAGCTCTCCTCTCCAGCTGCTCTAAACAAGTCTTAGAGAAGGACTGCTATCCAGTTACGCCGGTCTGGCAGTCAGGCCCTGGAGGCAGACCTCCACCCTCAGCAGAGCTATTCAGCACCCTGTCCTCTGGGACCCATCCTACCCACAAACGCCACTGTGCCCCAGCCCATGCTCCCAGCCATGGCCCACGCTCCTAGCCATGGCCCATGGAGCCATGGGCATCCGCGTACAGTACAGTGCCACAAGCTATTCAGCACCCTGTCCTCACCCATCCTGCCCACGAATGCCACTGTCTCACGGCCCATGCTCCCAGCCATGGACTACAGTTGGCATCCACGTACAGTGCCACAAGCTAGTACTTATGTATATTCAGAGCATTCAAACACGCTATGCCCAAAGTGTTAAAGGAGAACTTTGGTGTAAAATGAAAATTGCCATGTTAAAATATCATACCAAATTGGCATTGTGCATTTAGAACTTAACTATTTTTTACTGTTTGTCCCAGAAGGCTAACAATGGAAGTTGTAGGTGCCCTTAGACGAAGCATGAAGATTACGCTATTATTAAACCATTAAAACAGCTCGAAGAAACTCCACACTCCATCAGTAGCACAACAAAGGCCACACATTCAAAACGAGGCACTGAGAACTTTGTAAGTGTACACAACATTTATTAATAACAGCTTTGACAGGCAGTACCTTGCTGTAGTTTCTCGTCGCCACCATGATGAAAGTCCAAACAAGTCGATTGTACTACCTCTCCTCCTATTCTTCCTGCTGGTTCGTGTTCGTCAATCAACTCGTGTGGACTTTTATCATGGCGGCGACAAGAAACTTCAGTGAGAACCCTTTGGGACCAGTTGGCATCTCTAATACCTTCAGTAAAAGCTGCTATCTCTCATACCTTCAGTAAAAGCAAGACCTCCCATAATATACGCGTATTATGTATGTGTAATATATGTATATGTATATGTATGTGTATTATGTTTGTGTATTTCTGTTTGTCATCACCTCAAGACGCTTTTTGATGTGCTTCCCTTGACCTGCTTGAACTTTCCTAATTTGTTCAGGTCTGAAACAAAAGAAAATCCATCATCTGTTGAAAAATATGACAAAACATTGCAGCTGTTACAGAGATTAGCATGAGAACATTTCCTGTCCCTACATATTGTGAAAGGCAGATGGCCTTGTATATTTCCTGTTATTGCTAAAGCTTCCATTATTTTGGTACACAGATCTTTACTCACGTGCCAGGTCAACTAAATACATTAAATAGACTTCAGTAATCATTTTAGGGATATTTAATAATAATTAGAAGTCTATAGGCACTGGATGACACACACACTGTCAAACAAAGTGTGATGGTAAATCTCCAACTTATGAATCATCCTGGCAGTGTTGGGATGTGAAGACAGCTCGTGGCTTGTGGATAAAATCTACTTGTAGACTAATCAATGCAAAGAAAACTAAACATGAGGACAAATAGGCTAAAGCAAAAGGTTACCCCATGTCTGCATTGCTTTTAAGAACTGATTTCTTTATTGTCATGAAAACAGAACTGGGGAACGTGCTTTGTCAGGAAGTGATTTCTGCAGGGCCGTTGCTAGCCATTTGGGTGCCCTAAGCACAAATGCTTTGTGGTGCCCCCCCCCCCCCCCCCCCCCCCCCCCCCCAAAAAAGAAAACTATACTTCAGAATTTATCAGTGCCATTCACTTTATTTTTCAAACAAACACACCAAACATTAAAGTTAAAATAATAAATTATTTTAAAATGTTAATAAATAAATAAATACCACCAACATTATTAAACAAAGACGTGTGCAATGACTGCAAACTGAACATTGAATTAAAATCAGAGCTGACTTCAAAAGGACCTCTCCGTACAATTTCCACACGATCAGCATCTAGAATGTAAGCTGACCATAGAGCAGGATGATATGGAGGGGGCACACATGTCTCCACAGTGTCCCTTGCTGATGGCCTCTCAGTGACAGGACTCGTCACTATCGCGGTGGTTATGTGTGGAGTTGCACCTGTACCTGAACTGGACGTTGATGGTTGTTGCTGGTCAAGGCTGGGAACTGTTGCAGAGTCTACACTGGTTGATAGTTGATGTCCAGGGCTTGAACTGCTGGTGGATGGTTGATCTAAATTGGTTAAACTGCTGGTGGATGGTTCATCCTCCTCCTCCTAACCTTGAGGTCCTCCTTGCACATATTTAAGCATCGACCCTGCATTCAGAATTAAAAGACAAAATATTCAGTATTTCAATATTTCAATATTCTACTGAAATACAGTTTTTAACCACAGTACAAAAAATTGCATATATAAATTAGGTTTATGTAGGCCTATGTGTAAATCACTGGTACATTTAAAAATTCAAAACTCTATTTTAAATTTATAGAGATGGCATATGGGACAACATATGGGGAAAATCTACGTAACTGTAAGATTGATTCTTTTCATATTACAGTTTCACCAACAGATGTCGACCTTGGCCTATAAACCTGAAAATCGACGAGAACATAGCCTGTATATATACAGTCAATAGACGAGAACCATTTACTTGAATAAAAATGCGTCTTTATAGATATTCTGAAATGCAGTATCATGCGAAATAAAGATAAAATCTACCTTCATTTTTGACCATAACCAGTCACGCCTTGAAAATGTTACCAAACAGTTACATTCAAAGTTTCTATAAGGCAGAATCTTTGTTTACAATGAACTTGACTAACAAATATAGTTTGTGAATGACTATAATAGGCCTAATAACAAGAACTAATAGAGCATTCGTCACGAGATGAAGACGAAGACGAAATTTAAAACAGGGTGACAAAATTAACACTAGAAAATTAAGCTTAATCAGAAATAGCATAGCTAGTGTTGTAATTTCTGTAAATGGGCTTAGAGTCTGAAAGTCTGTGTGACAGGAATAGAGAGTGTGTGTGTGTGTGTGGGCTTACTGCAGACTCAGCACAACTGCTGACAGAGGAAACCTACCTAGGTGTATGCTATGTTGGGAGTCACCTTGTAAGGATAACGAGTGTAAGTCCACTGTGTCTGAATTTGGGCACTAGTTAATATGATACTGATGTGTTTAGTATAAAAAGGAGTCAGAACAGAACTGAAGGTTAGGATGGCTAGGAGATGCTTCTGTTGCGGTCAGCTTCCTCTCGATGAACACGAATAAAGACCTGTGAACAGCAAAACCTCCTCCAGATTATTTCTATGAAAATACGACACTAGCTAGCAACCTCAGGAATGGAAGCGCTAGTCTTACCCGAACGTTAACTGAAAACAGTCAAGTGACCATGATGAATTGCTTTCAATATTCCATAATTTATGTTCATATCCACAACGTAAACTAGCTAGATAGCATCAATCATTTACAACTAATCATTTGTTAACACAGTCTGAGCTGGTAACTGTGTTAACTGATTCACTTATTAACACAGTCTAAACATGGCTAGTAGCCTAGGAGCAAACGTTTCAAAGTTTGTTGACGGTAAGTTTATTGCCTGGCAAGGGCTACAAAATAAACTTTTATTATTATTACTTATTTGAAACACTGTCTTACCTGAGCTTCATCTCGCTTTCTCTTCTTTTTTCTGCTCCCGACTCTTGATGCCTTTTCGAGGCCATGTCTAAACAGGTGTCTGCCAAAATTGAGCCATAATCGAACAGACCACTGGGAGGTGGAGGGGAGGGAGGGGGGGCACCAGGAGGAGAATGGAGACAGGGCCGCAAAGGAGATTCACCTTTTCTGGAGCAAATTGGCCTATGTTGCTTTTGTATTACTTATAAATATGAACATGTTTTACATATATTTTATATATATATCGTACTTAGCTTATTGTGATGATTTTTTCACAAGCCTGTTTTTTTGGTGGTGCCCCCCAAGCACTTGGTGCCCTACGCACTGTGCGTAATGTGCGTGTGCGGAGCTACGCCACTGGATTTCTGACCTTATCAGCGATGCACTCATAATTACCATAAAAGAGATCAAGTACAACCATAAAACTAGGACAATACATTACTTTATTTTGGGGAACACAAATAAACAAAAAAAATGTGCACATGCATGTATTACATTACATACATGTAAACATGCAAGTTCTTATCAAGATATTCCGTGCCAAAGGTCAAAATAGGGCTGGGTGTGTGTGGGGGGGGGAGGGGGCACATGTCTGTGTGAGTAATTATGGCATAAGCCCTCCTGAGGGTCTCTCAATGCTTCATACGGGCCGTCAAATATTTGTGAGAGTATGGCACCACACAAACTGTGTTTCACAACCCTCCTGGTGACCTATCTGGTTGCCGCTGGAGAAGCTGAAACCCAGCAGCCTCCACCGCAGAGCTGCCTTGCCCTCGCTGGCATCCCTGGCACTCCGGCCTCCCAGGCAGAGATGGCAAAGATGGCAGAGACAGAGTGCCTGGACCAAAAGGAGACACTGGTCTGTGTGTGTGTGTGTGCATGTGTATGCGTCTCCTGTCTGTGTGTTTGTGTCTGTGTGAGCTATCTATATTTCATCATATTGAATGTGTAGAGGGGATCCATCCCTATCAAATGTGTGTATTGGTGGACAGTCTGTTTGCATCCATGTGCTAAAGGCAGCTAAAGCCAATATCACAGTAACATGACTGTGCCAGCACCAGCTGTGGCCTAGTTGTTAGGGAGTAGGTCTCGCAATCGGAAGGTTGCCGGTTCGAATCCCGCCCTACCCACAGTTGAGATGCCCTTATTGAGCAAGGCATCTAACCCAGCACTGCTCCAGGGACTGTAACTGAAACCCTGTAAATATCTGTAAGTCGCTCTGGATAAGAGCGTCAGCTAAGTGTAATATATTGTTTGTGTGGTCTTCTCTTTCATATTTCATGGGGCATCATGAAATAGGAAAGACTAATGGTGTGGGGCCCAGAAACAGTGTGGGGCCCAACATGCTTTGTGTGTGTGGGCGTGTGTGTTGTGTGTGTGTGTGTGTGTGTGTGTGTGTGTGTGTGTGTGTGTCTTTTATACATAACACATCAATGCAGCCAGATGTATTCCTGTCCACAGGAGCAGGCGTTGAAGGTCCTCTTAGATAAATGGGTCCGACTGACCCAGCAGGGGTAAAAGCTGAAATGATATTGAGATATTCCCTTGTGTTCTTTTTTTTACTTTTCTTCTTTTAACTCTTCCTCTTACTGCCACTCTTGCTCTTTAACTTGCAATGTTTACAAAAAGAGGGCAACTTATTTGAAGTGAATGTGTAGTGCTAAGGGTAAGGGATTACTTAGTTCTTTGTTAGCATTTATATGTGTGTGCATGTGAGTGTAAGAATGTAAGAAATTAAAGAAAATGTGTGCCCTATTTTGCAACAGTAGTGAAAATGCATTATAAATAAAGTACAATAGACAATATATTTACACTTTGAGTGGCATTATTTGAAGGGATAGTTACCAGAGTGTAAGCTTCATTCACTTTTAAGTGTTAGCACTTTGTGAAACTTTAACTTATGTTAAAATGTATTTAAAAGTGTTCATGTGTTTAAATGAATCAATAGTTTCATTTACTTATTCAGGACCATTGGCCAATGACAGTGTCATCTTATCTTATCTTTACAATCCGAGATACAGATCCTTACAAGTAGACTCTCCCTACTAGAGAAAGGTATGATGGCAACCTGCAGTTGCAAAATATGGCATTAAATAAAGAAATGAAATGCATCTATATTCATGCCACATCAATTTAATCTCTTCAAGCATCAAGGTTCCGCACCTTCAGAAAGATTGGGCTGAAGTACTATGTCACAGATGGGCATCTGGCTACCTTTGATGAGGGTCTGAAGTTCTGCGTTGGACGTTGGAGCCACACTCGCCTTGCCAAGAACAGAAGAGGAGAACCAAGCACTAGCAAAGGTGCATGAAGAGTACCATTGAAGAGTACCCTTCCTCTCCCCCATTCATCGCAGCTACAGACCGGAAGCATGAAGGGCAATTTACTGACCTAGATGACACGCCTTTAACTTTCACTAACTAGAACAGTGGTCAGCCAGATAATTATGGGACAGGGGAGGACTGCATCATCACATTTATCTCTGGAAAGTGGTATGATGTCCATTGTGACAGCAAGTATCAAATTGTATGTGAAATTTCACCCTAGTTGAATGTAAGCTTCAGCTGAAGTCTTGTGAAAAATACTGTATCAAAACATGGATTTCTTTTTCCTCCTGGTCAGACAGTAAATAAAACAATTTTCATGACATTCACTTCACACTTTACTTATAATAACTTCTATTATTGCTTAATTTTCCAGAAAATAACCATATGTGTCATTTTTGCAACAATGTTTTTAATTACATGTAATACTTAAAGGTGTCATTCCCCGAGAAACAGTGTAGTACTTGCTTTTTCTGAAATAGGTCACTCTGAGAGAAAGTGTTCTTCTACCCGCTTTGAATGATTGTAGGCTGTGATATACGTAGCATAGCTGAGAACCTGTCATTCTCCGCTCCATCTCATCCACCAAACTAGAACAATCTGAAACAGGAGCACTAAAGCATTTTTTCACCAAAACCGGCTCACAGGGCATTCATTGACATTGCAATGACACCTTTAAACATTGTGAAGGCCCATCAGCCGGCCTCAAAGTGCCATACAGGGCCTGGACTGCAATGAGTTAATTTCTGCTAATCATGGCTTATCAGTCACCATTATGCAATAAAATTCATCAGCTTATTGTGGTATTGATTTGTTCTCTATCAATAGATAGTGTTTTCTATTGTGGAGTTCTGACTCATTTCTGCCCCCTTTAAATTTGTGAAAGGGTTGTTTAACCAGGAAAAGGGAGGGATATTGAGAACCTCAAAAGAGGAAGTAGAGGAGTACTTGAGGAAAACTCATTCAGATCCAGGGAGGGAGGGAGGATTAGGTTTTCCGCCGGACATGCCACCTTTGGGGGAGATAGAAAGTCAGATGGATGTTGTGCCACCTAGGTGGAAAGAGGTAGAGGCTGTGGTGAGAAAAGCTAAGGCTTCATCAGCTCCAGGGCCTAATGGGGTGCCATATCGGGTATATAAGAATGCCCCAGGGGTTCTTAGGTTTCTGTGGAAGTTGTTTAAGGTTGTGTGGCATAAGCAGAGCATTCCAACAGCATGGTGCAGGGCAGGGGGTGTGTTGATTCCAAAAGAAAAAGAGTCTGTTACAATAGACTCTTTGCTCTATACTCAATCTCTTTGCTTAATGTGGAGGGGAAAATCTTCTTCAGTATAGTGGCTAAGAGACTTGTGCAGTATTTGGAAAAGAATGGGTTAATTGACACAACCGTGCAGAAGGCAGGAATCCCAGGTTTTGCTGGATGCATTGAGCAAACTAGTGTAATTTGGCACCAAATTCAGACAACAAAGCAAGAGGGTAGGGAGTTTCATGTAGTTCTTTTGGACCTAGCTAATGCCTTTGGCTCGGTGCCGCATAGTCTGATTTGGAGTGCTTGTGAATACTTTAGAGTGCCAGTTGAGATTGTGAATATAATGAAGGAATACTTTAAAGATATTAGATTGTGTATAGGTACAGGGGAGTTTGTATCAGACTGGCAGAAGCTAGAAGTATGCATTATGGCGGGGTGTACGATCTCACCACTTGCTTTTACAATGGCAATGGAAATGGTAATAAGAGCTTCTAAGTGGGTGGTGGGAGGGGAAAGGCGTCGGGAGGGACTGCGTCTCCCGCCAATTAGAGCTTTCATGGATGACATGACTCTGTTAACAACAACGGTGCCATGTACAAAAAGGTTGTTGGAAAGGATAAATACAAATCTCAGGTGGGCGAGGATGAAGATAAAGCCTACTAAGCCAAAGAGTATCTCAGTCACCAAGGGAAAAGTGGTAGAGCAGAAGTTCATGGTGGAAGGTGATGAAATTCCATCCATCAGGGTGAGACCAGTGAAAAGCCTGGGGAGGTGGTATAATGCAGACCTGAGTGATCGAGAGCAGGTAGAGCAGCTTAGAAAAGACGTGGTGGAGGGATTGGAAAAAATTGACAGGTCAGGGCTACCAGGAAAGCTGAAATTGTGGTGCCTGCAATTTGGACTGTTCCCTAGAGTAATATGGCCCATGTCAGTGTATGAAGTACCATTATCAAAAGTAGAGAAGCTAGAAAGGGTGGTTAATTCATATGTTAAAAAGTGGTTAGGGGTTCCACGGTGCCTAAGCAGTGTAGCTCTGTATGGGAAGGGCATACTGCAGCTGCCAATAAATAGTCTGGTAGAGGAATTTAAGTGTGCTAAGGTTAGGACAGAGCTGTTGTTAAAAGGGAGCAAGGACAGGATAGTCAGTGGTCTGGCTCCTAACCCGAGCAAAGGGAGAAAGTGGAAACCAAAGGTAGCAGTGCAGGAGGCAGAGGCAGCCCTTAGACATGGAGAGATAGTGGGGAATGTCCAGATTGGGCGGGGAGGCTTGGGGCGTACATCAGGGAAGCCAATGTGGAGAAAGGCAGATCAGAAGGAGAAAAGGAGATTGGTTGTAGAGCAGATACGCAGGCAAGAAGAAGCTAGTAGACAGGTAAAAGCTGTGTCACTAGCAAAGCAGGGCCAGTGGTTGAATTGGAAGGGAGTAGAGAGAAAACAGGTTACTTGGAGGGATTTGTGGAGTATGGAGTCTAACAGGCTAAAGTTTTTATTGGGAGCGACGTACGACGTGCTCCCATCGCCAGATAACCTGAGAATCTGGACAGATTGGGATCCGTCATGCACACTCTGTTCAGGTGTAGCCACATTGAGACATATACTATCTGGCTGTAAAGTTAGCTTGGCACAGGGTCGCCAACACAAATGGCACCATTGTCACTTTGATAGTAAAAGAGTATTTCTGTATGATGCAAGTTGGATCTCACAGTTTTGTGGTTTTACAGCCTGTTTAAATGTACTGTTCGGATAAATCCCAAAATTCTAAATTTGTGTTACAAGCTTGCTGTAAGGATCAACATGTTTACTTTGCATGTTTACTATGATGTTTTATTTAATTATGAAAATTTAAATGTAAAAGAGAGCAACACAGTGTCTTCATTTTAAAATTGGTTCTAGGCAGCACTTTTCCTCAGTGATATGCCTCTCTGAAATAAAATTTAAAAAATTGTCTAAGAAAACTGAAATATACAGGGTGTTCCAAAAAAACTGACATCATTTAAAATGTGAACATCTAAGTAAGTTACAGTTCCTATAGGCACACACATTAAATACGCGTAGGCTTCATGTTAAATAATATAAGATTTATTTAGCAAATTTGGAACAAGATAGCCAGAGAAATGTAAAATTTATAATGAATTTCACTCTTGCTATCTCTGTAAGTTAGTTTAATATATTTATATTAAACACATTTGTGAAGTTGTATGAAATGTGTTATAAACTCTACATCCTTTTAGGTATCTTGTTCAAATTTTGATTAAAAAAACTTTTATTATTCAACATGAAACCTGTTTGATTTCATTTCCCTAGGACTTTTGATTAAATAAAGTAGGTAGATTGAATCATATTCACATTTGAAATGATGTCCAATTCTTTGGAACACCCTATATTTCAGCAATGAACACTGAAATGTTACAGGCCATTTGGAGTGTACACGGACATACTGGGTAGTAGGACATGCAGTGAAATTGCTGTTTGTCAGTGTAAAGTGTGCATGGCGAGGGGGAGTAAAATGCATAGAATGCAGGTGGGGGTTGGCTGTCTGATAAAGGGCAGCGGTGGGATAGGTGATGGGTGGTAGGGGGTGGAATAGGTGATGGGAGTAGGGGGTGGGATAGCTGATGGGGTAGAGGGTGGGGTAGGTGATGAAGGGCAGGGGTGGAATAGGTGATGGGGGGTAGGGGGTGGGATAGGCGGTGGGGGATAGGGGGTGGGATAAAGTGCAGTTGGTGGGGGGGCTGGGAGGGAGGACTGGGTGTGGGCTGGGTTCTGTGTGTTGTGTGTGTGTGTGTGTATGGTGGAGGTGGGTTCTATGTGTTGTGTGTGTGTGTGTGTTGGGGGGGCTGTGAGGGCTGTGTGTTGTGTGTGTGTGTATGGTGGAGCTGGGTTCTGTGTGTTGTGTGTGTGTGTTGGGGGGGGCTGTGAGGGCTGTGTGTTGTGTGTGTGTGTGAGGGGGGGGCTGTGAGGGCTGTGTGTTGTGTGTGTGTGTGTGTATGGTGGGGGCGGGTTCTGTGTGTTGTGTGTGTTGGGGGGGCTGTGAAGGCTGTGTCTTGTGTGTATGTGTGTGTGTGTGTGTAGGGGGGGGGTTGTGTGCTGTTTGTGTGTGTGTGTGGGGGGGGGGGGGTCTGTGAGGGCTGTGTGTTGTGTGTTTGTGTTTTGGGGGGGGGGGGGGGGGTTAGGGCTGTGTGTTGTGTGTGTGTGTGTGTGTATGGGGGGGTGAGGGTTGTGTGTGTGTGTGTATGGGGGTGTGAGGGCTGTGTGTTGTGTGTGAGGGGGGAGGCTATGAGGACTGTGTGCTGTGTGTGGGGGGGCTGTGAGGGCTGTGTGTTGTGTGTGTGTGTGTGTGTGTATGGGGGTGTAAGGGGTGTGTGTTGTGTGTGTGTGCTGGGGGGCTGTGTGTTGTGTGTGGGGGGGGCTGTGAGGGCTGTGTGTGTGGGGAAGTGAAGGTTGTGTGTTGTGTGTGTGTGTTGGGGGGGGGGGGGCTGTGAGGGCTGTGTGTTGTGAGGGGCTGTGAGGGCTGTGTGTTGTGTGTGTGTGGGAGGGGGGTTGTGAGGGCAGTGTGTTGTGTGTGTGAGTATGGTGGGGGTGGGTTCTGTGTGTTGTGTGTGTGTGTGTTGAGGGGGGGGGGCTGTGAGGGCTGTGTGTTGTGTATGTGTTGTGATGTAACGAGAGGCTACTAACTTCCAGCAGGACAGTTCAAGGAGTGCAAGGACACAAGATGGAAACGAACTTAAGTTTTTACTGTGGTTTTCTTCCAAGTTACAAAATAAACGCTTCACATTCAAAAGAAGTTCAAACAAGGCTTTAACTGAAAAAGGATCAACCATACAACAGTTTACCGTATCACAGTCCAGGGGAAGTCACACTTCCCTTCCAGAGGCTCTCCCCTCAAGCGAACAAACAATTTTTCCTTGCTCCCGGCTCCCCACACCGGTAGGTTATTTGTCCTCCCAAACTGGCAATTCCAGGGGTAGGTATTCCTGATTGAAAAAATGTCCTTCCAAGATATTCCTTTAGAGAAAACACTTGCTTTTTGCAAAGAGCACACCCTGCGCCTGGCTCTCCCAACTCCGCTCTGACACTGAGAGTGTCTGGTGTGCTTAAAACGCCCTGCAGTTCCACAGCTGGTAATCAGCAGCAGGTGTGTGCTCATTAAGCAATCACTGCCTGGTGGGTTAGAGTGCTGGGTGTTGAGGGGTGGAGTTCCTCACTCCACCAGCAGATGGAGCCATGGCTGGGTGTGGCTGGAGCCACCTTAGAGGAACGTAGCGCCCCTCCAGGACCCAGCCTCTCGTGACATCACAGTGTGTATGGTGGGGGTGGGTTCTGTGTGTTGTGTGTGTGTGTGTGTTGGGGGGTTGTGAGGGCTGTGTGTTGTGTGTGTGTGTGTGTGGGAGTGGCGTTGTGAGGGCTGTGTGTTGTGTGTGTGTGTGTGTGGGAGGGGGGTTGTGAGGGCTGTATGTTGTTTGTGTGTGTGTGTATGGTGGGGGTGGGTTCTGTGTGTTGTGTGTGTGTGTGTTGAGGGGGGTGCTGTGAGGGCTGTGTGTTGTGTGTGTGTGGGAGGGGGGTTGTGAGGGCTGTGTGTTGTGTGTGTGTGGGGGGGGGGGCTGTGAGGGCTGTGTGTTGTGTATGTGTGTGGGGGGGGGGGCTGTGTGCTGTTTGTGTGTGTGGGGGGAGGGCTGTGAGGGCTGTGTGTGTGTGGGGGGGGGGGGTGAGGGCTGTGTGTTGTGTGTGTGTGTGTGTGTGTGTGTGTGTATGGTGGAGGTGGGTTCTGTGTGTTGTGTGTGTGTGTTGGGGGGGCTGTGAGGGCTGTGTGTCGTGTGTGTGAGGGGGGTGGCTGTGAGGGTTGTGTGTTGTGTGTGTGTGTATGGTGGGGGCGGGTTCTGTGTGTTGTGTGTGTTGGGGGGGCTGTGAGGGCTGTGTCTTGTGTGTATGTGTGTGTGTGCGGGGGGGGGGCTGTGTGTTGTGTGTGTGTATGGGGATGTGAGGGCTGTGTGTTGTGTGTGAGGGGGGAGGCTATTAGGACTGTGTGCTGTGTGGGGGGGGGCTGTGAGGGCTGTGTGTTGTGTGTGTGTGTGTATGGGGGTGTAAGGGGTGTGTGTTGTGTGTGTGTGCTGGGGGCTGTGTGTTGTGTGTGGGGGGGCTGTGAGGGCTGTGTGTTGTGAGGGGCTGTGAGGGCTGTGTGTTGTGTGTGTGTGGGAGGGGGGTTGTGAGGGCAGTGTGTTGTGTGTGTGTGTATGGTGGGGGTGGGTTCTGTGTGTTGTGTGCGTGTGTGTTGAGGGGGGGGGGGGGGCTGTGAGGGCTGTGTGTTGTGTATGTGTGTATGGTGGGGGTGGGTTCTGTGGGTTCTGTGTATGTGTGTGTGTTGGGGGGTTGTGAGGGCTGTGTGTTGTGTGTGTGTGTGTGTGGGAGGGGGGTTGTGAGGGCTGTGTGTTGTGTGTGTGTGGGGGGGGGGGCTGTGAGGGCTGTGTGTTGTGTATGTGTGTGGGGGGGGGGGCTGTGAGGGCTGTGTGTGTGGGGGGGGGGGGGTGAGGGCTGTGTGCTGTGCGTGTGTGTGGGGGCTGTGAGGGCTGTGTGTGGGGGGGGGGGGGCTGTGAGGACCTTGTGTTGTGTGGAGGGGGGCTGTGAGGGCTGTGTGTTGTGTGTTTGTGTGTGTGGGGGGGCTGTAAGGGCTGTGTGTGTGAGGGGGTGAGGACTGTGTGCTGTGCGTGTGTGTGGGGGCTGTGAGGGCTGTGTGTGTGTGGGGGCTGTGAGGACCTTGTGTTGTGTGGAGGGGGCTGTGAGGGCTGTGTGTTGTGTGTGTGTGTGTGTGTGTTGGGGGGGGGGGGGGGGGTGGCTGTGTTGAGGTGGGTATGGGGCAAACGTGGGAGGAGAGGGGGCATGAGATGGGGTGTTAGGCTGAAAGCGGTGAATGGAACCGGGTGATGCTAATGATGGACTCTGTGTGTGTGTGGTGAGGGGGGGCAGTTCTGAGGTGGGGGAGGACTGTGTTGAGATTGGGGATGAGGTAAAGACTGGAGTGGGTGGGACTGGTGATAATGTTGTGTGTGTGTGTGGGGGGGGGGGGGGGGGGGCTGTGGGGGGTTGGGGGGCGGTAATGATGGACTGTGTGTGGGGAGGGGGGGTGCTGTGTGTATGGGGGCTGGACTGTGTTGAGAATGGGGATGGGGTAAATGTGTGTGGAGGCTGGGATGTGTTGAGATTGGGGATGGGGTAAACGTGTGTGGTGGGGGCAGTTATCATCCACAGTATTTACTCTAAACTTCACACAACACATCATCCACATTGTTTTATGGTAAACTTCACACATCATCCACAGTATTTTATGGTACAATTCACACATCATCCACATTATTTTATGGTAAACTTAACACATTATTCCATCATCCACAGTGTTTTATGGTAAACTTCAGAGAACTTCACACCACACAGACAAATGTATTAGCCTTTTTATATGACGCATGCATAAGGCTATATATAGAATATATTTTATATTACTATGTAATATATGAGTTTTATATGTATGTTTTATGAGGTATTATTTACAGAGAATAGTTGTGCATTTGAAGATGGGTTTTGCTAAGTGATAGGTTTCAGTAATAATGTGACAAAGATTTCGTGGGTAAGCATTTTGTAAGAACTATAAAGGCTGAAAAAAAATGACATGACTTTGAATAGTTATTTAAAAAAAAAAAACATGTTATAGCTGATGCGATGTTTAGGCATACTGTACAAATAGGGTAAGGTGTGTAAGAGAAATTCCATGTATGTGCTCAAGCAGGGGTTACTGACCAGGAACCGCCTATAAACGCAACTGAACCAGTGTGAAAAATGGCGATCCACGTTATTGAAAGGAAATTTAAAAGCATCAAGAGCTACATGCCATTCCTTCGAAGACCACCAGGAGGCAGACCGCTAATTGAGTAGGCTACGCAAGGTTTCACAGAAGGTGTCGGTGTGACTTCAATTTGCTATGTTAAAGAACCTGTAGCAATGCAGTTTTACAGCACACATTTATCTGACGCGAAGAAGCTGCTCAGGTGTCATCATAATGCAGGAAATACAAATAGCTCATACTCCTCTGACATCCTACACAATTGATTAATTTATGTATGACAAATAAAACAATCCTCACCCCCCCTCACAGACACACACCGTTAAGTGATTATGAGATCAGCTTCAAATAGCAAATACATAGCTGGATGTAAAGTCTGTGTTTATCGCTTAAAATAATCTCCAGCCATTTCATCTTATTCTCTGTCTTCCTTATTGTTATTATTCCGTATATTTCAGTGTGTGTGTAAGGAGAGACGATGATTGTTGTTGTACCATTGTATTCATTATGAGCGTTTTTTTCCCATCGACTCCAGCCTGTCAGAGTGCCGTCTGCTGATGAAAACATGCGGAAGATGTCATTTAAAATACTTACAGCACGTAACCCTACGAAACGACTGGGTCACCTTTGTAAACGAACAGTCAGGAACTAACTTGTTTTTTATAATCAGCTGTCAGAGCTTGAATGTAACTCTGCTTAGGGTACGAGAATACCCAAACTATTACTTGCACTTCCAAGAGTTGAGAGCATAACTCCCGTGGGGCATGACACTCCGGCGTCATGATGGTGAGGCTACACATATGTGGCAGGTACGTACGTCACTTTTACATTGCATTTTGATGTTTGTATGTTTGATGTAGGGTACTGCGTTAGTGTGTTAATCGTTTATATAGTGGTCACTTGATCTGTGCCCAGGCGGCTCTGTTAAAACCCCAGCTCTCCCAGATCCAGATGATAAAAGTTAAGAGAAACTTCGCAAGTTGCTATTCGTCAGTTGACAGGCTGATAACTTTGGTGTTTGTAGCCTGCCCTTCCTTAAAATATTAATTTTTATTCATTTGGTAAACGGAGTAGCCTAATGATAAAAGTACATCTCGAGCCTTTGATAGATTTGGGCACGAACATGGTATTGACAGGTTTATTACGTGTACATTGCGCCGGCGCTTTGCCCTACAAGTAGCCTAAATACCTTTCTTTCCCTATTCCCTAATTTTTATCTTAAAAAAATGCGATTGGCCATGACGAGTTAAAACGAACTTGGACGCGCGCCTTCCTCTGAATCACTTTCAATACCGTAATGATTATTTAGAGTCATCTTCATAATCGACCTGATTTTCCCGTCAAACTGGCGACATTCCCAAGCATCCTTGTGGAAACATAAAAACTAGGCTCTCGTTATAAGAGAGGTGGCATTACATCTTATACTGACGAATACTGCAGTATCAGGAAATGTGATGCAAAGTTGTGTCTTGGATGAGTCAACCTCAGTTTGCCACTGAGTCTACCTCGTAACGAGCCCCAAAAGACTGACATCAAAACAGTTCAGGAAGAAGCTATCATTACCAACTAGTCAGATATTTCATTGATTTTGGAGTCAAAAAGGTCAGGGTTTGGCATTTTGAGCGTGATGTCTTTAAACTGGTGTAAGAATATTCATTTAAAGTTTGCACAAAAATTCACTAGTCCTCAATAACACTGCAGAATATATTTAAATATGTCAATGTCAATGTTAGGTCTACATGTTTTGAAAAGTAAAGAATTCCTACTAATGATTAAAACCAAACAGAAATTCCAAATGCTTGGAATGTTGGAATGTTTCTGACTGCAAAACAATCTATGGATATATGTTTATTCTGACACCTTACAACACACCTGCCACACTTTACTTTTCACTGCATTCCTTCCATTTCTGCAACTATTACATGCCCCAGCACACACATGTACACCAGGCAGAAGGGCAGTACAGAGGCCTTGAAATGCAACCGTGCTTAGCTCAGTGGATGAAATGTTTCAGAGGGAGCACACTGTTCATGCAGACATGCAATTCCAAAGCAAACCACCTTTAAATATAATATAATGCCCCCTGAGTATTGTGTGAAAAGGGCTCAGCCACCTGAAGCCTGGGTGGCAGGCAGCACAAGACACCTTTGTGCCCAGGGGGCATATGAGACCATGACCTGGCCCTGTAGTCACCACCTGTCCCCAGCCACATCTATGGTTCTGCTTTCCACTGTGGTGTGTGGGCAGTGTCTCTCTCTCTGACCAACCACTGTAACTGACATGGATTCCACAAATGTGTTTACTGAGATGGAGGTGAACCCAAATATCCATCTCTTTGCCGTGGTGGCAGGGAGGGTAAACACAAGTAAACAGAGTTTACCCACTTTTCAAATGAGTTTATCCATCTCTCAACAGAATGTATCCACCTACAATCCAATACAGTTTATTTACCCTATAATAGAATTTATGTACCAAACACAATTTCTAACATTCCCAGACATCCCAACCTCCACAAAGTCAGTTCCGGGAGATGTCTCTTCACCACGGAGCGCACCATCTACCACCCCCTTCCGGGAACTTCCGGGAGACTTGGGATGTCTGCATTCCAAAATCACATTGTCATCTATATGTGCACTACAGACCATTAAAATTCTCTGGGACTGTTCAAACATGTTTTGCAAGTCTTTTTAAAATATCTGGTGTTGCACCATGCAACCACCTCACTGTGATCACCACATTCATAGTTTACCCACCTCTGATTTTACCACCACACCCCTGATCATGCAACCTCTACATGCAGCGTTGCCAGCTATGCAATGAATACACTATGACCACCATCCCCTCTCTCTTATGTTTGTTTGCCTGGTAGTGTGTGTGTGTGTGTGTGTGTGTGTGTGTGTGTGTGTGTGTGTGCGTGCGTGTGTGTGTGTGTGTGTGTGTGTGTGGAGTGGGTGGGGTATGGAGATCTCACCTGTGTTCCCTTGGGAAAAGGAAACAAACACACTAAAGGAACTGCAGCACCATACACTCCTCCACCTATGTCATTGTAGTGGTTTGTGCACATACAGTAGTGGAGAAACATGTGTGTGTGTGTGTGTGTGTATGTGCGTGTGTGTGTGTGTGTGTGTGTGCGTGCGTGCGTGTGTGTGCATGTGTGTGTGTGTGTACACTTCACCTATGTCATTGTAGTGGTTTTGTGCACATGCAGTAGTGGAGAAACGTGTGTATGTGTGTGTGTGTATGTGTGTGTGTGTGTGTGTGTGTGTGTGTGTGTGTGTGTGTGTGTGTGTGTGTGTGTGTGTACACTCCTTCACCTATGTGAAGAAACAGAGGTACAGAGAAACATGTGTGTGTGTGTGTGTGTGGTGTGTATGTGTCAACACTCCTCTTACTAAGATAGGGTATATGGTATTCAGTTCCATTTACAATACTTTGGAGAAAAGCGTCTGCCAAATACTATAACTAAGGCAACAGCTCTGCGTTCAGAAGTTATTTTACTCAGAACTTACACAGAACATCCGACTTGTGACAGAGCAACAACAAGACTTGTGAATGTGACTGTGAGAGTGCATAGGTATGTATGCTCATGAATGACCTTTGTTTGCTGCCTTAAGACTGTGTGTGTGTGTGTGTGTGTGTGTGTGTGTGTGTGTGTGTGTGTGTGTGCGTTTGTGTATGTTTGTGTGTGCGTCTTTTGTTTGTCTGTGTGTGGACGTTTGTGTATGTTTTTGTGTGCATCTTTTGTTTGTGTGCGTGTATGTGTGTGTGTTTCAAAGTTAGTCACAACTGGAAAAAGGAGAGGATGGAGCAAAATAACTGCAAGGAGTGTATTTGTTTATGTGGAAAGTAAGAAGCGGATTCTGTGAATATAAAATGGTGCTTGGTGTGTGGTGAGAACAGTTTCTTTACTGTGTGTGTGTGTGTGTGTGTGTGTGTGTGTGTGTGTGTGTGTGTGTGTGAGGGAGAGAGACAGAGAGAAAGAGAGAGAGAGAGAGACAGAGAGAGAGAGCGAGAGAGAGAAAGTATGTGTCCTGTTTTTCAGAGAAGAGAGCTATTGTGTGGTCAGGGAATCAGAAAAGAAGTTGACATTTGAGAATTGGGAGTGGGAGAGAATTAGAGAAAAGGGCCCCGTTGTGCATAAGTCCTTGGCTGTGTGTGTGTGTGTGTGTGTGTGTGTGTGTGTGTGTGTGGGGAAGGTTATGTTGACAGTATCAGTAACTTTTGTCTTTCGAATATGTGATACTGTTAGTACTTTGTCATCCAATCCCAGTGACAGTCAATGCAACACCTATCTTCTCTGAGAGATATTCTAGTGCAAAAACTTTAAACTTAATAGGTAAAGGCAGATACATATTTTATGACAAAGAAACCATGACAGCCACAGTAAGAATAGGGTTCACAAATCTCAAAAAGCTCAGATAGAGAGTGTACACTGTAAAATGTGCAGATCTATGCAGCCCTTTCACTGAATTTACACTGTATGAATGTTCTTATCACATGTAAACTGACAGTAGGAGAACCAGGAAGCAGAGCACACAAGTGCAAAGAAAACATGTTTAATATACTCAAACAGAGCAGCAAGAACAGGAACTGAAAACCTGACCGACAGGAACAGAATATCAGTTACTAAACAGGAACAACTTCCCTAAGGCAATAATGCACTGGGGTGGGCCCGAGACAACACACCTGGTCACTTGGGGTGAGTTCAACCGATGCACTGGTTTGCTACGGTTTGCTACGGTTTCCTGATTGAACTAATTGTTCGGAGGCCGACACCTCTCATACTGTGCCTGTTGTGTGTGTGTGTGTGTGTGTGTGTGTGTCTGATGCATGGTCCTGTGTCTCATCAATAAATGACTGAGATTAAAAAAAAAGCTGTGTGCGTATGGGCCTATGCCCACCCACTTGTCAGTCATGCCCACCCAATCAGAAAGACTCTATAGGTTTGTTTGACTGTTTTAGTAATAAAAATAACCTATGTATTTTGGGTTAGGTCCACCCACTTTATGATTTCTGGCTACACCCATTGGTATGAGTATGTCTTAGGGATGCACCGATCCGATATATCAGTAAAATAGCTGGATCGGGTATCGGAAAAACATAGCCAATCCCTGGGCTGATCCACTCCCTCCAACTTATGACCATGACCGCAACAACGACAGCAACAGTCCTGTGCGCTAGGCTACTGTGCATGTAAATACAGTAGTGCAAGCAGCTTGCAAAGAAATGACACACTTCAGCTATGCTGCATATAGATACAACATGTATGAATGTGATTTTATTGGTGTTATTGATGAAATGACAAAGGTACAGGCTATGAAATTAAGCTCGTTTAGGCTACTGCAGGTACAAATAAACAGCCAGCTTAGCCCCTTAGCGTAGCCTACTATCCAACTTGACCGGTTTGTGGTCAACCAGACATTTTTTATTCGGTTACCACAAGTACATGATTTCCGGTACCCATAGGTTTCCATTACGCCATGTAAACAAAAACCTGGCAATATTTGGACAAAACCTTGTCTGGTGAGACATTTCAGTTTTATAAAACGTTGAAAAATTGTGTAAACCTATACACACAAAAAAATCAGAAATCGCACTGGTTTTGGTATAGGCATACATTTCATCTATAAAAATCCTATACATTTGTACTGTTTCCTTATTTGTAATCCTCTAATCTAGACTTTAACAGTATTTTCAAAAACTTACCTTGGAAGTACATTTATGACCACAAATAAACAAAAGTTCATGAATGAGCCTGATCAGTCGAACAGTTTACGAGGGAGGAAAGTAAACACCTGCCAGATAATGTGTTCAAGCCATCACTTAAGCTGGAAATAAAAGCATGGAACTTTTTAAAGTCTTTCCGAGTGACAAACCCTTCCTTCTTACCACAGAGAGGGGGGTTTTCATAGCTGCATTGATGTGGCTGGTAAGCATAGGTCTGAACCACTGAAATCATAACATATGGCATAAGGCCTATGCACAAAATTGAATGCGGACATAATATTTTTCCTGTGGGATAGTTTGGATAACTGCATAACTGTATGTTATTTGATTATACTTCCACATAATATCTCGTAATGGTGTTTTGTTTTTGTTTTTTTCTATAAGTTAGACAAGTATTTTTTGTTCATGAGTTGTAGTGTTGTACATTGCTTTAGAGGAAAGAGTCTGCTGAATACTATAACTGTACTTTACCACTGTAACCTTTAATTGCATTTAAATGTGTTTCTGTATAAGAAAGCTGAATTTATTTAGAGTGACACCACTGTGGTTAGGATGGAGATAGAGAACTGAAAGAGGGGAAGCAGAAGAGGAAGAGAAAAAGACCGGAAGGCAGAGAGCACTGAGGACTGCTGATTTGTGCTGATTTTCCACGCTGATAACTCCAGCTTCACCACAGGCCATGTTGATAACCCCTTGACTTCAGTGCAGCCACTATGACAAGACAGCATTGGGTTTATACTGACCCACACGCTTGCAGAAAAAACAGACTCTACCACTTATTCACACTCAATATTCTGCAACCAATGTGCTTATTCAGCATCCTGCCAAGCCATGTTTCGCTGACAACACTATGAAACCCTGTCTACAGTTCTGCCTGTTTTTGCAATTTGTTGAGTTCCTGAGAACAAGTCCACGTTTGTTGACTGGATGTGGTAGGTTAATTTCGTGATAGCAATACCAGCCCACAAATTCAATTTTTATGTGGCATTAAGAAAACACCTAGCCATTGTATGCTATGGTCTATTAAAAGTAAGTAGGCTGAAAGTATCTTGTTAGTTTATACTCTCATTGTTGAAATGTTTGGAAACCGTAACCTTGGTTAGGCAACTTAACTTGAGTTTGAATAAGATAAGCATGTACAGAAAAATGGTGGCATCTCAGATCGTTTCGTTGGGGAAAGAGTTTTCTAACAATGCGGTCAGCTTCAGGCTGGCTGTGAAAATCTGTGGGCTGCTCTCATTCCCGAGCAAAATAAAAGAGCAGCAGCAACTCAGGTTGCAGGAAGGAGACATCTAAAACCAGAGAGCTGACCCGAAGTTGGCATTAACTGTTCATAGCAAAGTAGCAAAGTAGCCTATAGATGGCTTGCAATGTTCATTCTGCACGAACCTGGGCTGCCGACTAAGGAGCCCTCCAAATATCAGGTGGGAGAAAAAAAACTTTACCTAAATGTATTAATCAATGAAACTAAATGTTTTGCAATCCATGCCCACAGATTTGTAAACTAGGTGCGCAATCTATTAACAATCAATTTCCACGTTCTGATTTATCAACGTGGTTTTAATATATGTTGTGCATGAACAAAGTAAGGCTTTAACGTTCACCACCTTCCTTGCAAATGTTTATATATTTATAAAACAAACTTGCCGAGAAAATGCACACCTACTTAGACATGCACTCCACAAAAATGTTATATTTGGGGTAATAAAAGTAAATGGACATTAATATGCTGTAGCTACATAACCAGTAAAACAATCTCTACTGTGCTGATCATCCACCACATGGTATTCGTGTAACATGTTATGCCTTCATTATTAGGCTAAGAACCTAAGTACAAATTCCTGATCAGCGGTTTGAAGTAATTAAATGCTTTCTTCTATATGGATTATTTATTTATTTATTTGAAGCTGTAGGCTATATTTGAAACCACAGTGTGGGACACTGTGCCTACTGTACACTGGAGGCAGGAGTCGTAGCTGGGGCAGTGGAGCAGAGCAGAGTCGTGGGCAGGCGGGAGTCGTAGCCGGGGCAGTGGAGCAGAGCGGAGTCGTGGGCAGGCAGGAGTCGTCACCAGGGAGCAGGAGTTGGGTAGCGGGGAGAACTGAAGGCAGGAGAAGAGACAAACGAGCAGGGAGGAACACAGGAGACAGAGGAGCAGGGAGCAGACACTGGACCGGAGACATACACACAAACTCTACGACAGGGAGCAGGGAATCCAGGGAGCAAACACGCAGGCAGGAAACGGAGAGAGGAGCCAGAGTCAAAAAATGCTTGCCAAGACAGGTCTATGGTTCGCTGACGGTCTGACAGAGAAAGAGTGAAAAGTGGGAGACTAAATAGTGAGAGCGAGTAATCAGGAAAACAAGCGGCAGGTGAAACGGGGCGGGGAAGTGCAGGTGGAAGTAATCAGTGTGGTAGTAGCAATTATCAGATTACATAATTATCAGATAACATAGTGCAGCGGGAAAACACGACTGAAGAGAAAAACAGAAAAAAGACATCTAACAGAGAAAAACCGTGACAGAACCCCCCCCCCCCCCCCCATGGGACGGCCCCAGAAGTCCCCAAGAGAGAAAAAAAAAGAGGGACACCAACCGGGTGGGAGGAGGGGAGACGGTGTGGGGAATCAATATTTCTCGGACCGATCCGAGTCCTGGGCGCCGTCCTCGGAGGGCGGCTGGGACCCAACAGCTGATGGAACAGGTACTGGACCAGGAGGGGCACGGGCAGCCTGGAGAACACCCCTCGGACGACCCCGGCGAAGAACTGGCTGGTCAGGATGCTGGCGGTGGAAATCCGCGATGAGAGCAGGGTCCAGAATCCTGCCAGCTGGTATCCAGGACCTCTCCTCCAGACCGTAACCCTCCCAGTCCACTAGGTACTGGATGCCACGTCCCCTCCGCCGGGACCGGAGCAGACGATGCACTGTGTAGATGGGGTCCCCATCCAGGAGACGAGGAGCAGGAGGAGGGGGCGCAGCAGGCACCAACGGGCTCCGACGGACCGGCTTGACCCAGGAGACATGGAACATGGGGTGAACCCTCATGGTGCTGGGAAGTCGAAGTCGGACCGCCATTGGACTGATCACCCGCTCCACAACGAAAGGTCCTTGGCCGATAACCAAACCTTCTGGCCAGCACGGTAGGTGGGAGCGGGGGTCCTCCTGCGGTTGGCTCCGATGGAATAGGCGGTGACGGCCTGAAGCAGGGCGGCACGAGGTCGCGCCCAGGTGCGTCGGCAGCGATGGGCGTTGGCAAGGGCAGACGGGCAGGAAACTTCTCCCTCCTGGCAGGGGAATAGCGGGGGTTGGTAGCCGTAGACGCACTGGAAGGGTGACATTCTGGTGGCCGACGGGGTGAGGGTGTTATGGGCATATTCCACCCAAACCAACTGCTGCGCCCAGGAAAGAGGGTTCCGGGAAGCCACACAGCGCAGTGCCTTCTCCAGCTCCTGGTTTATGCGCTCGGTCTGGCCGTTGGACAGGGGGTGAAACCCGGATATCAGACTGACCGTGGCCCCCAGCAGATGACAGAACTCCTTCCAGAAAGTGGAGGTGAATTGGGGGCCACGGTCGGTAACGATGTCCTTCGGGAGTCCATGTAGTCGGAACACATGATACTGGACTGCCTGCGCGGTCTCCTTGGCTGTGGGGAATTTTGGGAGCGGGACAAAGTGGGCCATTTTGCTAAAGCGGTCCACGATGGTAAGTATCACCGTCTTTCCGTCCGATGCAGGCAGCCCAGTGACGAAGTCCATGGCGATGTGGGACCATGGACGCGAGGGGACAGGAAGGGGCTGGAAAAGGCCAGCTGGTGGTCGATTAGATGACTTGTTCTGGTTGCAGATGACACACGCCCGAACATACTCTCGGATATCTCCCTCCAATGTCGGCCACCAGAAACGCTGAGCTACCAGATGGCTGGTGCGAGCTGCCCCTGGATGACAAGCCAGGAGGGAGTCGTGTCCCCATTGGATGACCTGCGAGCGGAGGGTCTCTGGAACAAACAGCCGTCCGTCGGGGCAAGCGCTAGGACCGGGTTCCTCCCTGATAGCTCTCTGAACCCGACTCTCTATGTCCCAGGACAGAGCCGCCACGACGCGAGAACTGGGGAGAATGGACACTGGCCCCTGGAAGCGGTCGTCCTCCCTCTGGAACTGGTGGGAGAGGGCATCTGGTTTGGCGTTACGGGTGCCTGGACGGTAGGAGAGAATGAAGTTAAATCGGGCGAAAAACAGAGACCAACGGAATTGTCTGGGGTTCAGGCGTTTTGCAGAGCGGATGTATTCCAAGTTCTTATGATCAGTCCATACTAAAAAGGGAACGGACGCCCCCTCCAGCCAGTGACGCCACTGCTCTAAGGCGAGCTTAACAGCCAACAGCTCCCGGTCTCCAATATCATAGTTGCATTCCGTGGGGGACAGTCGGCGCGAGAAGAATGCGCAGGGATGAAGCTTATTGTCTCCGGCTACCCTCTGTGACAGAACAGCTCCAACCCCCACATCTGAAGCGTCGACTTCCACAATGAACTGGCGGTGCGGATCGGGCACCTGGAGGATGGGCGCCGAAGTGAAGCGGGCTTTGAGGGAGGTGAACGCATCGTTGACTGCCGAGGTCCATTGGAACGCCCTCTTCGCGCTGGTCAGGGCCGTAAGAGGAGCTGCTACAGAGCTGTAGTTCCGAATGAATCTTCGGTAGAAGTTGGCAAACCCGAGAAATTGCTGCAGCTTCTTACGGTCAACTGGGATGAGCCAGGAGGCAACAGCCGACACCTTGGCAGGGTCCATCTTGATGCAACGTACCCCAGGAAGGACACGGTTTTAGCATGAAACTCACACTTCCAGCCTTTACGAAGAGGGAGTTCTCCAGGAGACGACGAAGGACCAACTGGACGTGCTGCATGTGTTCAGCCAGGCTTTTTGAGAATATCAAAATGTCGTCTAGGTAAACGAAAACAAATCGATTAAACATGTCACGCAGCACATCATTGACAAGTCCCTGGAAGACGGCTGGCGCGTTGCAGAGTCCGAATGGCATTACCAGGTATTCATTGTGGCCGGTGGGTGTATTGAACGCCGTCTTCCATTCGTCACCCTCCCGGATCCGCACGAGATGGTAGGCATTGCGTAGATCAAGTTTCGTAGTGGAGCAGAGCAGAGCAGAGTCGCGGGCAGGCAGGAGTCGTAGCCGGGGCAGTGGAGCAGAGCAGAGTCGTGGGCAGGCGGGAGTCGTAGCCAGGGCAGTGGAGCAGAGCGGAGTCGTGGGCAGGCAGGAGTCGTCACCAGGGAGCAGGAGATGGGTAGCGGGGAGAACTGAAGGCAGGAGAAGAGACAAACGAGCAGGGAGGAATACAGGAGACAGAGGAGCAGGGAGCAGACACTAGAACGGAGACATACACACAAACTCTATGACAGGGAGCAGGGAATCCAGGGAGCAAACACGCAGGCAGGAAACGGAGAGAGGAGCCAGAGTCAAAAAATGCTTGCCAAGACAGGTCTATGGTTCGCTGATGGTCTGACAGAGAAAGAGTGAAAAGTGGGAGACTAAATAGTGAGAGCGAGTAATCAGGAAAACGAGCGGCAGGTGAAACGGGGCGGGGAAGTGCAGGTGGAAGTAATCAGTGTGGTAGTAGCAACCAAGGGAGTAAAGTGGCCGGGATTGAAACTAATTATCAGATAACAGTGCAGCGGGAAAACACGACTGAAGGGAAAAATAGAAAAAAGACATCTAACAGAGAAAAACCGTGACAATAGGCTTATAATTGTGTATATAATTTTAATTTCCAGTGGTATGTCTAATGATACACCATCTGGCACTGCTGGAGGGTGTTACAAATAGAATAGGCCTAACTGGAAACTAGAAGAGGGCGAATAGAGACCAAGAAGTTGGCCAATGGTGGTGAGTGATTGGCTGATCACTAGATTCTGATTGGCATGAGATGTGCTTCCTTCTCTATAAAACAGTGCTTCTAAAATAGTGGGGTGGGCCCCCTGGGTAGGGGGGGAGGTGTGGTAACAGAAAATAATTGAGAAGCACTGCTATAAATGAATAATAATTATGGACATATTATACTCTATTTAAAGGTGTACTTCCACGAGAAACCGTTTAGTACTTGCTCTTTTGAAATATGATAGATCACCCCGAGTTGCATATGCATGCTGCATATCAAAATGTTTTTCTATCCCTGTTTTCTATATCAGTCAAAAGAAGACAATAGGCGGAAAAACGACCCAATGCGAAAAGGGCCTTCGGCGTGACGTAGACGTGGAAATACATATAAGAGAAACTGACCGAATGGGCTTTAAATAATGTTAGCCTGTTTGACTGACTCGCATAAGATTAGCAGGCTAGTTGAATGACTGAACTGCATTTAGCCGGGCACTTGCACTGTTTTGTCATGCAAATATTACCATTCTGAAACGTTCATTGACAAATGGTCAGGAAGCGACTGTGCTTGTGCCATCTCTCCTTCCTCTTCTGATTCAGGATCAAACACATAAGGCTGTATCTCCGTAGACATTCTGTGTGCAGTTTTAGCGCTGTCAAGTTTTCCCCTTTACCTTACTCTGCTATCAAGTTGACTGTGGGGCAAAGGAAGCTGCAGGGAGCGTGCCTCTGGTGAAATCGTGTCGTTCTCCCGGCCCCACCCCCTCTACCAAACTAAAACAGCCTGAAACAGAAGCACTAGAACATTTTTTTCATTAAAAATGAAATTGCTCTGAATTGCTCTGCTGTGTGCTTGGCTATCCATGGCCGTAAATTGGGAGATCTGCTTTTTCTTCTCCCACCTGTCTGCAAGGGGCTCTACAGCTAACTTTCATGCAACCTGTTTGGGAAATTGACAAACTGGCAATGAACCATAGATCAATTATTTAGCATTTCACACCTACACTGATCCATCGGGTCTGCTAGAGCTGCAGGCGTAGCAAAGACACTTCCCGATAGACCAGTCTACAAAACAGCAGAAACTTAATTACCTTGTTACCTTTTGTCACCTCACAACAGACTGTAGTGCTCTCTATTAACACAAGCCAGACTTAAATTACATAAACTCAAATTACATACATAATTACATAATCTAAATCTTTGCCTCAGTGATAAAAGTATGCCTAACTGTCTTTCTCGTTGCTGTGTACTGGTTGCTTGGGCTAAGATTCGAATATTTGCTAGAAATCCATCTTCTTTTGTGTGCATGTCTGCTTTTTCAACAAACCTTGCAGTACACAGCACGGTAATGGAATCCTGAGGTCATAAGATGTAATTCATGGTGGAGCCACTGCTGTGAATGATCACTTGTTTGTTTGTCTTGCCCCCCCCCCCCCCCCCCCCCCCCCACACACACACACACACACACATACAATAATGAACTGACCAGCACCATATCAGCTAAAAAACAGAGGCTGTGTCAAAGGTCAACTCATTGTGGTCATCACAGCTTGCCCATGTTGTCTCCTCCGATGTGTGCAGGATGAAGTTACGGTGTGTCAAGGCTGTGCTGGTCTTGTCTGTGGGCCTGTGTGTGGTGTCCTTCATGCACTATTACAAGGCCCTCCACCACATACCGCTGCTTAAGGACCTGCCCGGCCCCTCTGGAAGCCTGAAGCACTTGGCCGTCATCGGCAGCTTCTTGTGGGAGGAGAAGGCCAAGATGGCTGCCCCTGGCGTTAAAGGTCAGGCGTTCTTGCTGTGGAGGCCGGACGGTGTGAAGAGTGAGAGAAATGGGCAGGTGAGCGTGTTTGTGTTAAATTGATTTTTGCTGTTTCAGTTTTCCAGCTTTTTTTTGATCTACTGATTCTAGAAATAAAATTCACGGCATGGCTATAGCACAGATTAAAATGTGGTATGGTGACGTTCAGACAAGACTGTACAAAAAAGTCACTGTTTCAAGTCCAGAATGCATTTCTTTAAGCCAGACACTCAGCCAGCCTCATTGTGAGCTTGTATGCTGCATCAAAGGGCAAGGAGCAATGCGCTGAACATGAGGCGGAAATTGGAGTAATCAGATTCACAGTCAGTTGGTGTCAGTGTGATAGTAAGTCTGTAGTGACACGTTGCTTTGGTTGTGCATGAAGATAAATTCAAATTAAAATTCTCATCCAAAGACAAAAAAAACTACCAGGACTCAATTTCCCCACATACCACCAAACAAGAAATGGTGCACAGCTGCAGGTGCTAGAGTTGGCATGTTCTCTCACCACATCCTGAGGCTGACACTATCAGGCAGATGGACAGAGAGGCCCATGTGTGTGGGAGTAAGCTTCAGCTCAAAGCATTACAACACACGAATGAGCAAACCTCCTTTTTTTATTGGTTTTATCTTGTTCCTCTTTTTTGGGGGTGAAGTGGAGTTTAGGATTTACTAAAATGACATTAAATATTAAATTAAATATTTTCTCACATGAGATGATTTCTTGGAGTCCCATCCTCACACACAGGGTGGCCAATAGGAGTGATGCACATTCAGTACTATTGTTTGTGTACCACAGTTGGCCAAGGTATCACTGTGTCATCTGTTGCTATGGAAGGCACACAGTTCCTGACTGTGGGCGAAGGTCGTTGCTACTTGAATTTAACAACCAATCGGTGTCAGAAGTCTGACCTGAATGAAATATTGAATATGAATATCAGAGTGTGTCCACTGTAGTAATAATTACCTTTAGTAATAAAAAGTTGTGGAATTGCATATCTTTTTTTTATCCATGACCACGAAAACAGGTGGTCTAAATGAACTAATCTACTATACATACTTCTTAAAAGTGTGAAACAATTACATGAAAAATGTAAATAAAAAATGGATGAAATGGAATAGTTACTGTGGGATTACAACCAGTAAGATGCATATAGGTATTTGGGATATTAGACAGATGTTATTTATTTGTGATCCTGGATATGTCAGCTGAGGTAGATAAAAGCAGTCATAAAAGCTGTCTTAGAGTGTTTACTTTTCCATCATGGTCTTTTTATCTTTTTTGATGATGCATGTATGATGCAACACTGTTGAAGAAAGGGAGTGTTCTGAGTTGTTAAACCGGAGCATTGCACATGGCTTGTAATATACTGTATTACACAAAAGCACATTTCATGATTTTCAAAGCTATGTTTATGATGCTTATTGCAGTGTATGTTTGATCTAACACGATAAATCACACACTTCATACTCATGTTGAAATACTGTATTCAGTTTTTTGTTTTTACCTCTAACAGAATTCAAAAAGAATCTGAAGGCACTTAACAACAAATGGTCACCAGTCAATATAATGTTATGTCTTATGTCTCTTATTTCTCACAGGATAGTGAAATGTTTCCTCAGTTTCTTCCAATACCATTAGGGTCCATGGGCGATCTTCACCTGCGCACTTTCGAACTCCAAGACGACACCACGAGTTATTTTGTAAGAACAAAGTCTGGGGGGATGTGCTTCCGGAAAGGAACGAGAACGCTTGCCAACAAGGACGGTGTGGGAGAGAGCCAGCTTAAAGAAAGCCATGCGAGCCAGCGGGCACTCCTCAGTGTCCAGTCAGCAAACAGGAGCTTGGGGTCAGCCTGGAATGCTTCTGTGCTGTCGAGGAGGTCGGTGAAGTGCAGGTGTCTTCAGGGTTGGCACGGTTACCACTGTGGAATCCCGACTGTTGTCCAGCATTCCAACTTGGCCACCAAGAGCAGGCTGGCGCCTCGGGCGGTACCCCCGCCGAGTGATCAACGCCATCAACGTCAACCACGAGGTCGACCTGCTCCATGCCCGCTTCCATGAGCTGGTGGATGTGGTGGACCTCTTCTTGATCTGTGAGAGCAATTTCACAGCGTATGGCGCTCCTCGAAGGCTGCTGTTTTTCGAGCAACTGATGAACGGGACATTCGATTACGTCCGGCACAAGATCCTCTATATCTTCCTCGACCATTTCCCCTCGGGCGGCAGGCAAAACGGCTGGATCGCCGACGACTACCTGCGCACCTATCTCTCGAAAAATGGCCTGTCCCGTGTGCACGGCATGCGGCCAGACGACGTCTTCATCATCAACGACGCGGACGAGATCCCAGTGGGGGAGGGCATCCTCTTCCTCAAGCTCTTTGACGGCTGGACGGAACCGCTGGGCCTGCACCTCCGCAAGTCCATCTACGGGTTCTTTTGGCGGCAGCTGGGCACCCTGGACGTACTGTCGGGCTGCACCATCGGCATGCTCTTCGCCGTCTACAAAGGCAACGGGATCCTGCTGCGGCGCCGCGAGTACTACTCCATGCCCGACTTCCGGCAGTACGAGTCCGACACGGGGCACATCCTGGTGCCCTGGTCGATTGGGAGCGCGGTTCACTACGCTGGCTGGCACTGTTCCTGGTGCTTCAAGCCCGAGGGCATCTACTACAAACTCGTTTCTGCCCAAAACGGCGACTTCCCGCGGTGGGGGGACTTCCAGGAGAAGCGCAAGCTCAGTTACATCCGCGAGTTGATAAGAACTGGGGGCTGGTTCGATGGGTCGGTGGCAGACTACCCGCCTTCGGATCCCAAAGAACACATGTTTGCCCCCAAACATTTTTTGGACAATTATGACAAGTATGAGTACCTGCTAAGGAACCTCTACACAGGAAAACAAGACTGAGAAGTCACTAGAGGCCATAGGATTGTGAACTTCATTGTTGGGGTTTAGGACATAATATATCAGCCCATACCACTGATCACGCTCACTGTTAACCCCTGGTGGTGAGGTCAGAGCGCTGGATGTATATTGTTGTGTAAAGGAGTCTCTCAGGTTGGTCAACATGCGTTGAAATGATGTTAAAGTTGTTTTGCGTTTGATATCTTGTGTCCAACGTGTAGTGAAATACAGAAGGCACGATCACGCAGGACGCTGTACTACAGCATGAAACGCAACATCACAACAACAGCTAGAGTTCGGTCGGATTTCTGTGTTCATTTTGGGCCAAGTGAGACCGACAGCTATCAAAAGAGGACTGCATCATTTTATAGTCACTAATCACCTCAGCATCAGAAGATCAGTAGATTGCTAAGCTGCACTGTGGTCATTCACGTCCAGCCACAAGTGGGTCACACAAGACCCCCCACCCGCCCCCCCACCCCCCGCTCATTGCAGTTGTGAGTCGGGAGTGAGTGCTGGCCCTGTTTCAGTGCCGAGCACAACACTGTGCCTGTAGCACTGCGACACCAGAGACTGCCCCACAGAAAGGCCTTTGAAACCCTATCGCTGGTCAGGAGCTGTGAACGGAGGGAAACACAGGGACTACGTGACTGAGGAGAAGCACCCGAATCCCTCCCCATCCTCAAGCTCCTTTAAACACTCCCATTTCCACACAGCCCCCTTTTTTAAAATATCTTCCCAAGCGCTGGACTGGTCTAACCAGTAGCTAGAGACACTGGAGCCGAGGGCCTGAGGTGAGGGAAGATCAGGTGTCAGGCATTCAGAGCTACATGGTTTGATAACAATAACACTGAAATACCAATGAAGACCTAAGGTTGCCCTCACATGGAACAAGGTCACGCAACGTAGGAAGGAAGATATGTAGTCCAAGTAAATGATTGTGTGCAAAGTCAGAAGAAAAGTATGTAGGTCTGTGTGTTTGTGTGTGTGTGTATCTGTGTGTGTGTGTGTGTGTGTGTGTGCATGTGTGTGTATGTGTGTGTGTGGATGTGTAAGTGTGTACGTGTGTGTGTGTGTGTGTGTGTGTGTACCTGTGTGTGCGTGTGTGCATGTCTGTGTGTGTGTGTGTGTGCAGGTGTAGACATAATGAAAAGGGCGCTGATTCTTATGCAAATGTGAAGACCAATGGCATTGTTATTTTACAACTGGGTCAGTGGAGGACTGACATCATGGCTGTGGCCGAGTTATTTCCTCTGAGGCCAGACAGGTTTAAAAGATACAGCAGGTAACCCATGGGACATCATAACCCATGGGACACAATAGACATTCTATTAGTTTACATTTCATTGTCTGTAAATACAACCGGACAAAAATAAACCCCAGATCAACGTCACTATCAGCAGAAAATTTTAAAGGGTTGTATTGAAAACGATGGAATGTAACCCAATAGAATGTCTGAATCGCAGTGTGCCGTGCCATATCAAGTCGATGTGCAGAGCCCTTTATACAGTGTATAGCCCAAAACTGTCAAGCAGAGAAAGAGCTAGACTGAGGCTGAGCTAAAGAGAAGGGGTAATTGTGAAAAGAAAGAGCAAGGACTGGTTTTCAATGAAATACTCCCCTCTGCTTTCTATCCTGGTATTATGGCACCTGCTGATTCTGCCACTACAAGCTATTATGCACTAGGGAAGAGGCAACCTCATACACTAGCAGCAGTTTGCTGCACAGCATGAATGTTAAATGTTTACGGAAAAAAAGATGCACAGAACAAGGTGAGCCCGTTGCACTAAAAGATTATAAGCCATACAGCAGAATGTAAAAGCGCAAACACATGTTTACAACAGGGATTCTTACTGCATTTCCCGCAGAAGCAGTGCATAGCTGGGGCCTTGTAAATAGGTTTGAAAATGTTCTTATTTTACATGTTTTGATGTTTATGTGTTATTGGTCATAAGGGTTTTGGGATACTTTACATGCTAGAGGAAATGTGCTTTTGGGTGTGGTTTTGCCTTTTTTCCCTCTATATTAACTCATACAGTTGGCTAAACCACTAGTCCAATATTAAAAAAATATTTTATGAAAAATGATTAAATGGGTATTTGTGATTTTGCCTGAAGGTCTAGCTTGTAACATTTGCATCACGTAAAGTTAGCGCTGACAGACCTTGTGCAGTAGGTAAAATAATAAAATTCTAGCCAAGAATTGTTTGCTGAAACATCCATTGCGTAAAGATACAACTAGCTTGTTGAAACAAGCTGCCCATGTCAACACTGTAATGCAGACTGTGTCTACAAATCCTCTCGTACATTCCCTGTGTGGTAGTGTTCCTGGTGTGTTTCCACACACTGCATCTGAAACATATTCACACTTGTGATATTGTGTGTTATCAATCTGTATGGAGCAGCCTAACTGCAGCTACTGTAGGTACGCTAACTTAAACCTGGCTTCAGAAACAACATTCCAAAACCACATTGTTGTTCCAGGCATTTTTTAAATCAGCTGACTAATAAACCCAGCTCTTTAGTCAGGTACAAGTGTTAACCAGTAAAATCACCTGTATAAACCACACAGGTACAACTAGGGGCAGGAGTTAGCCAGTGAAATCACCTGTATGAACCACACAGCTACAAGTGGAGGGCAGGAGTTAGCCAGTGAAATCACCTGTATGAACCACACAGCTACAAGTGGAGGGCAGGAGTTAGCCAGTGAAATCACCTGTATGAACCATACAGTTACAACTAGGCGATTTGGAATATGTGTTGTTTATGTGTGAATTCTATTTAGTACAGTTTGCCCATCACTGATATTGTGTGTGGCAGCTCTAGGTGAGGTGACACCATCTGTGATTGATAACCTGCTCCTGCTGTTTGACCACATGCACAGGCCCATTTGTAAGATGTAATAAACGGAATCACTTTGTTGTAAAAGGATGTAAACAGGATTATGATTTGCCTGTTCATCTGTGTGTACAGTATGTATGGTGAACTCTGGGGAAGATGGAAAAGCTGATTTTCCTTAAAAAAAGAAAGTGGTGTGTTTCTTCAACTGATGAAAGACTGAGGCAGGGCTCTATTTTCGCGATCATATGCGCATTGTCTAAAGTCTGTCGCGCAAGATGCTTTGGGGGCGTTTCCGACACAATTTGGTATTTTGACGGCGGGAAAAGCGAACATTGCGCCAGGCGCATGGTTCAAAAGGGTTGGTCCTAAGTTACCTAATTAATCATAGGTGTGTTCGGGGCGTAACATGCAATAAACCAATCAGAGTTTATACTCTCATTCCCTTTAAAAGCCGGCCGCGCTGTAACTACTGTATGTATGAAGCTCTATACTGATCAACTGGGGATATAAAATGGGGAATGGGATTTGTTAAAAAAAAAAAAGCTGTTATGAATAAATGAAAATTTTAAATAAATGAAAATAAACATTTTCTTTATCCTGAAGCACTACCATTATACCATTATAAAGCCTACTGTTCATTTTAACTGTGAAGCTCTCCCACGCAACTGTGATACTTAAAATACTTTCCAGTGAATGAGTCCATTAGTTAAGTAAAGTACATAAGTAAATTACAATATTGTGGATATATATTTATCAATATTTATTTTGCTACTTTAATTAAAAAAGTTAAACTCATACTAATTCATTTCACACAAAGTGAAATGTGGTTTTAATATCCTTTTATTTTAATTATTATTTGTTTAAATTTTGGTGATTTTAGCTAATGAAAACCCAAAATTTGATATGTCAGAAAGTTTGTCTATAAAACACCAGTATGTCAGCCTGAAAAGTATGTTCATGTACGCGCATGGCTCTCTGACGGGTTCAGGTTCAGCAGAGTTTAATGGCCTAGACCGCTGTTATGGCGGCCATTTTCAGAAAGTACCAAGGCAAGCACATAATGGCACCTATCAAGCTCCTGCTTCTGACTGCCCAAAATGCACAGATATGAGGCTTTGTTCATTTCATTGGTATTTGCTGGGCTTGTCATCCCATGCCCTGCTATTTCGGCTGCTGTGGCAACGCCCCATCAAGCCCAGTAATCATTAAACCAGGTGTCATTACTTTGAAAGTGTGGGCAGGTGCCAGGATCTCCTCAAAGCTTGCCAGCAGAAAGAAGCAGAATCATTCAAAGCGAGTCGTTCCACCAGCGGTATGGTGCTGTCCGCTAAAGAGCTATGGAAAAATAACTTTTTCACAATATATTGAGACACTTATACTACATGTATGTGCTTCTTACAGCATGTACAGCTTACAGCAACAGTTTTTGTGCCTTGGTTCTGTGCCTTGTTTTTTATGCCCTGCGCTAAGAGGGCTATTAAGAACACAAAACCCTTGTGACACTGCAAAAATTACATCCACACTAATGGTTTTAGCTTTCTTATCACTAATGTGTAATTACAGCGCTGGATTGCAAATAAGGAAATAGGGCTTACAAATGTGAAAACCAGTTTACCAGGTGTTGGCATTTCATTTACCACAGAACAATTCTGAAAAAAAAAAAAAAAACAGAACTGACAATGCTGGGTACAGAACAATGCTGGACAACTCTCTCAGTGGAGTTGGTTAGTTTGCTTTCACACAGGGTCTGACAGCAAAGCATCATATTACAGTCTAGTAAAACCACATTCACGTGTGGATAACCCCCTTCTGTTCGCCATGTACACCACCTTGCTGGGCCATGTTATCCGCTTACACGGCTTCTCCTATCACTGCTGTGCTGATGACACACAGCTGTACCTGTCGTTGCATCCAGATGGCACCATCTCGGCACGCATCTCTGCCTCTCTCTCCGAACCATCTGCATGGATGAAGGAACACCACCTTCAGCTCCTGGTGATCCCAGCCCAGAATTCAATCTGCCATGATATCAACCTGAACATGGGCTCTGCCACTGTTGCTCCAAACAAGGTTGCCGAAAAACAGGGTGTCATGATTGATGACCGACTATTATTCTCTGACCACATTGCCTCCATAGTGCGGCCATGCCGCTGTCAACAACATACAAAAATGTATGTACCTGACTGTACCTGACCCAATATGCTGCTCAGCTTCTTGTATATACTCCCTCCTGGCTGGTATAGCTGCTTATGCAATGAACAAGGCGCGTCTGGAATTCAGTCAACCCAAAAGGGTGCACGTCACTCCACTTTTTGTCAATCTGTATTGGCTCCTGGTGGCTGCAGAATTAAGCACAAGGCTTTGACTCTAGCCTAACCCAGTTCACCTCTGGTTATCTGAAATCCATAATAAAGGCTTATGTCCCTACCAGGGCATTGCGATCCTCATATACAAACCGTCTGATCATCCCTCTCCTCACACAAGGTGACCTCAGTCTAAACTGTTCTCTGTTGTTGTCCCTCAGTGGTGGAACAAGCTACCAGCTGCTACAAGAGTAGGGCCATCCCTCTTGACCTTTAGGAAGCTTGTGCAGAGTCTTCTTTTCCCAGAGTGCTTCCCTCCCCAAGAAAACAAGTGCAATCAGAGATGGCAACGTGGCCCCCCATATGGGCAGACAGACACACAGACACACAGACGGACAGGGTCATTGCAATGCTTGGTCAATCCCTCCGGGGACCAGGTAACTAACCTCCACTAACCAACACTTTATGCACATCTCCTTGTGTGTTCCCTTTTGTTGTGAACCCTGGACTGCTCTTACTTTGCTATGCCTTTGTTACCTAGTGCCCTGGAGGGGGACTGACCAGGTATTACAATGACCCTCTCCATCTGTGTGTCTGTCTGTGTGTGTGTGTGTGTGTGTGTGTGTGTGTGTGTGTGTGTGTGTGTGTGTGTGTGTGTGTGTGTGTGTGTGTGTGTGTGTATTTGTCCGCCCAGGGTGCCAGGTTGCCATCTCTGATTGCGCTTGTTTACTCTGTGTTCCTCTACACTTCTGTTAGCTTATTATGACTACGAAAGCGGTCATATTAGTGTTGTCACGACTTTTTCCCCCTTTTTTTTCTTTTTTTTTCCGATTTTCTGTCAACGATTGCCGGGACACTGGAAGTCTGGGGGACATGAATCTTTGTAGGCATGTAGCCCTAGAACTTTTTGAGCGACTAGAAGCTTTTGGCCCCCAAGGGCCCAATAGGGGCGCATTTGGCCCATAGGGGTGCTGTAATTGTACAAAATGTTATTTCGTCTATTATCTAGCGAACGCTAACGTTTACAACCAATTTGTTTTTATCGTGAAATCTATTGACCCTCACCCATTGAAAACACTGGTTGACGCCCACCTCCAATGGAAACAATTTCTGTGAAATTTTAACACTGCGAAAACGAATCCAAACGAACTCGTCATAGGCCGTGAATGTGAATCTCACCAAATTTGGTATATGTCATCTACAGACAATGCTGACAAAAAGTTGTCAAAGGATTTATCTTGAGATAAACCGTTTCGAAGTTACATGTCAGTGAACATTTAACTTCTAAAAAGAAGCTAAAGTTTAGCATCTAAAAAGCTTTCTTTTCATGTGTACTACATTTTGTAATAGGAGGCCATGTTCATCATCGAAGCTAGGTGTTGAAAAACAGTTTTTGTTAACTCAACAACAACAGGAAATCATTTCCACACAATTTCTCACCTCACAACACTGCTCTACCACACATTCATCATACCAACAGTTCCCACATTTCAATAAACTGCGGCGGTCATATCATGTACCGCTATGCGGTACATGTAGTTATGTCCTCCTTTTGTAAGTCGCTTTGGAGAAAAATGTCTGCTAAATGTAATGTAAAAGTAACGCCCTCTGCTGGAAATTCAGCACCTCTAATCAACATTTTTTGTCACAATGTCACTCTTGCCCACAGCACTTTAATTCCTCAGTGAGGCTCTGCACAAGCAAATGTGTGTAATGTGTTAGAATGATACTCTCTCAGGCGATGCAGTAAAAGCAGGCTTGTATAAGGCTGCAAAAGAGTTGTAATGGCAAGGTCACACCAACTTCTTGCATTTGCAACCCCATAAAAGACTATGCATTAATACTGTTTCTTTCTGTCTCTTAAAGGATTTTTGAATCTATTTTTATCTTGAAAACTTGTGAGAGATAACATAATATGAATGCTTGGGCCTTCTTTCTTCTTCTCTCTTTTTGTGCGTGTCTGTGTGTGTGCATGCACATGAATGCTTGCTTGTAACTCTTGCAAAATAAAAATGTATTTTAAACTCCTCTGGTTTCAGTTTTTTTCTTTACTCTATCATAATCCTATTCCCAAATGTGTGTAATGTGTTAGAATGATACTCTCTTAGGCGATACAGTAACAGCAGGCTTGTGAATATAAGGCTGCAAAAGAGTTGTTAACCACTTTAAAGGCAAGGTCACACCAACTTCTTGCATTTGTAAATAAAGGTTTGAATTTCTCCCCAAATGCTTTTCTTTAGATAGAAGGAAGTGAGAGCAGGCTACTATGTACAAAGAATTTGGGTAAAAAGAACAAAAAGATAAGATTATACAGCACTGGCTAATAACATGATTCATGATTCAACATGACTCTCTCTCTCTCTCTCTCTCTGTCTGTCTGTCTGTCTGTCTGTCTGTCTGTCTGTCTGTCTGTCTGTCTGTCTCTCTCTCTTTCTCTATCTCTCTCTCGGTCTCTCTGTCTCTGTCTCTCTCTCTCTCTCTCTCTGTTTAGTCTCTGTGTGCGTAGTGATGTGGTTGGAGCTTGTTGCTACGCTAGGAGGAAATCCACAAGGTTTTCTCATTTCCTGGTTTGCATGTTTGCAAAGCAACCAAGGGCCATATAATACCCTTTCATGCATAGCAGAGAGGCCTGCGGTAGACCTTTTTTTATTTTACCACATTCAAACATTCACACATTGTCAAACACAAATTGACACATGTACACACAAACACATGCAAGCACACACACACACACACATACACAAATACACACACACACACACACACACACACACACACACACACACATTTGTACATAGACACAATCATACGCCCATGCTTGTTTACAACTTTACACACAGTAATGTTTAGGCAGGCTTCAGGCCGAGAGTAAAGTTACCCCTTGTTTACTTGTCACCGCCATTACTATCTCTCTCCTCTAGGGGGCATCATGCAGACTTGCCACCTGTCACTGCCATTACTATCTCTCTCCTCTAGGGGGCATCATGCAGACCTGCCACCTGTCACCGCCATTACTATCTCTCTCCTCTAGGGGGCATCATGCAGACCTGCCACCTGTCACCGCCATTACTATCTCTCTCCTCTAGGGGGACCGTGCAGACTTGCAACCTGCTCAGTCTTCTGTTAGCTGCTAGCTGTCATTGTTTATGATATCATTGTACTTTACATACTGCACCTGTTTTTCTGAAAGCTGCTGTGATGCAGTTTCCAGAGGGAAGTGCTTCCAGTTAGAAATGTAGACTAAATAAAACAGAGGCAGTCAGCCCTTTCAGTTCGGTTTGTGGCAGCTAACTGGACATGCAAATATAACTACACCACGCTTGTTTTGCATGAATGATACAGTTTCACAAACACCATAAAAAGGCTATGCATATGTGTGATACAGTTAGACAAACACCATAAAAAAACGACACATTCACGTGACACAGTTAGACATACACCATAAAAAGACTATGCATTCACGTGATACAGTTAGACAAACACCATAAAAAGACTATGCATTCATGTGATACAGTTAGACAAACTTCATAAAAGGACTATGCAGTAGCCTGTGGAATAGATTCACAAACTCCAGAAAAGACCATGTATTCATGAATGATTTCCAGAAACCCCATAAAAGACTATGCATTAATACTGTTTCTTTCTGTCTCTTAAAGGATTTTTTAATCTATTTTTATTTTGAAAACTTTTGAGAGAAAACATAATATGAATGCTTGGGCCTTCTCTCTCCTTCTCTCTTTTTGTGCGTGTGTGTGTGTGCATGCACATGAATGCTTGCTTGTAACTCTTGCAAAATAAAAATCTATTTTAAACTCAGTCCTCTGGTTGCAGTTTTTTTCTTTACTCATATCTCATAATCCTATTCTGAGCTGTGCACAAACCTGCAGCAGCAGTGGTTTTGATGCTATCTTGTTTTTGCAAAAATCTGAAGCTGACTTGTTCGCGTTGGGTTAATCCCATGCGATAGTCAGACTTATTTGAATGGGGTTGTGGTTGCGACTGATGTGGCGAAATCATTCTGTCAATTTCGGTGTGAGTCAAGTGTGTAACCAACCAGACTGGTCTAGGTCTGGGCCAGGTCTGGGCCTGGTGTGGGCTTAGATCAGGCGCAAAAGCTCAGTAGCTGAACTCAAAGCCTAATATCATCAGAGAAACCAAGTGCAAGATCTGTGTGCAGTTCTGCATGCCCTTTAAAAGCTTCTAATGAATATAAAGTGGTGAAATGTCGTACGTCAAAGTCATCTCGCATCGGTCTTGTCAGGTGGTGCTACCTAAGAAACAGACTGAATGCTGATATTACAGCCAGGTGGATCACATTCTACAGTACTTAAAGTCAGCTTTTATAAGCACATTCATAAAGAATTCATAATGCGCCATTTTGATAACCATACTGATCTGTATCATCATTCAGAATTACGTATGACCGTACGTACAGCTGTTGTATGCTTGAAGTATCACAACGCACTGTGAAGTTTATTTGCCTTTTGATAATACCCACCCGACACTAATAATAAGTATCTGTTTAGGAGTCCCACCATGACTATTCATAAATAATTATAAATAAAAATAAATAAAAATATAAACTCTTGTCAGTCACTTTTTATGAATGATTTATAATGAATTGCGTTTATAATGCTTTATACGTTTCTAGAAAGTGTTCTCACCCAACCTACAACTGTGGTTTGTTTTAGCACCAAAGACAAAAAGGCACAGGCACACCACATAAGGCACATTAGCAACGAAGGCAAAACAGACACAGATATACCACATTAGGTGTACCACTATAGCACCAATTCATGCAGAAACACACACACACACACACACACACACACACACACACACACACACACACACACACACACACACACACACACACATATGTTCCTAATTCCACACACACACACACACACACACACACACACACACACACACACACACACGCTTGCTCACTCCTCCTTGGGTCTGATGAGGTGGCCGTTGAAGGTGACGTAGATGGCATTCTCGCGCTGGAGCATACACCCACACGCACACACACACACACACACACACACACACACACGCACACACATTTCTAATGCGACACACATACACACACACACACACACACACACACACACACACACACATGCTTGCTCCCTCCTTGTCAGGCCTGATGAGGTGGCCATCGAAGGTGACATAGACGTTGGTGTCATTGGCATAGATGCCGTTATCCCTCTGGCAGGCACAAACACACACACACACACACACGTTCCTAATTCCACATACACACACACACACACACACACACACACACACACACTTGCTCACTCCTCCTTGGGTCTGATGAGTGGTGGCCGTTGAAGGTGACATAGATGGCGTTCTCCCTCTGGCGTGCACACACACAGACACACACACACACACACACACACACACACACGCTTGCTCACTCCTCGTCAGGCGTGATGAGGTGGCCGTTGAAGGTGACGTAGACATCTTTGTCGTCGCCGTAGATGGCGTTGTCGCGCTGGCGCTTGAAGAGGCGGAGCCAGACCTGGTCTTGGCGGGCGAGCGGCAGCAGGAGGCTCTGGCTCTGCATGATGGAGCGCTCGCTGGGCTGCGCGTACACGATGGCGCGCTCCGTCTCGTTCTGCATCACGTGCACGTACGTCTCCTTGAAGTTCCACGTGTGCACGTTCACGTTGAAGAAGTAGACGCCGGGCACGCGGCATCGGAAGCGGCCCGTGAACATGTCAAAGTCCTCGTGCACATTGACGAAGGTGACGTCGAAGAGCAGCGTCTGGTAGTGCTCCTCACTGTGCAGGGACTTGCGCCGGCCCACCGAGAAGGCCGCGTGTTTGGGGGGGCAGGGTGAGCCGGGAGGGCCGGGCCCCCCTTTGGAGCCCTTGGGGCCCTGAGGGCCATCCCTGCCCGGCTGCCCCTCCGGACCCTGCTTACCTGGGGTCCCTCTGTCACCACGGTCACCCTTGTCACCTGAGAAGATGAAGATTGGGGGTAGGGGGGAGGGGTTTGTGAGAGTGTAAGAGTGAGAGCTGAAATGTTCCTCCAATGTTACATTGGGTGTTTTCATGGCTTGTTATTGTGTGTTGTGTTGTGTGTGTGTGTGTTGTGTGGTGTGTGTGTGTGTGTGTGTGTGTGTGTGTGTGTGTGTGTGTGTGTGTGTGTGTGTGTGTGTGTGTGTGTGTGTGTGTGTGTGTGTTAGTTCAACTTCTCCAAATAAGCTGACTTTTTTACCAAGAAAGCAATGATTTAACACACAACAGACACACGCAAGCACACACACACACACACACACACACACACACACACACACACACACACACACACACACACACACACACACACACACAAACAGTATCTTCACTGCCACATCAGTCATATGATGGCCAAACACTGCATGGAGATTAAATCAGTGGACTCTCCAAAAACCTGTCTGACCATTTGTCTGAAAGATTCTCCAAATACAGCTCCATGGGGCAGCTGTGGCCTAGTGGTTAGGGAGTTAGTCTTGCTAACTGTAAGTCGCTCTGGATAAGAGCGTCAGCTAAGTGTAATGTAATGTAACCTCTCTTGCATCATCCCTGTCTTGCACAAAGGCAGCACATTCTCAAAGGCACCACCCACACCTCTTGTCTGAATGCGGAGGCAGAGAATCAGAATGCTTGGATTTCCCCACATTCTAAGGACATTCTAGATAATTCTTAGAGTCTGCCCCCAATTTATGCAATTTATGCACAGCTCTGTGATAGTGAATCGTGTGTCTTCTTAAATGGATTAAAACCAAAACCGACTGATATATAATTATGGCAAGCCAGCTTATACTGGAGCATACTAAGCATAGCAATGCTGTTCTTTGTTTGTTATCCATTCCCAGGTGGCAGCTTTTGCCTCTAGTACCAAAAGTAAGAATCACAAAAGAGAAAAGCAAAGAAACAAAGCCCCTGTCTGCCCTGTTTAGATTTATAATGACCCACTCAAAACAAAGCCCGGCAATAAACCCTCCAAAAAGAAGTAGCCAACCTTTCAGGATGGTCATGTCGATGTGTGTGCGAATCTCTGGCATGTGGGACACGTCGCCCTCTAGTGGCTCCAAGTGGTCACAGCAGCGGTGGCAGGGCGCAGAGGTGGAGGTGGAGGTAGTGGTGGAGGTGGAGGTGGAGGTGAAGGTCGGGGTCGGGGGAACAGATATTACCCAGGGCAGGAACAGAACGGCTGGTAGAAAGGCTTCAAACATGACTACACCTGATGGGCAAACACTGTAAAGGTCAGGCAGGGGCCAGACACGGGTCAGGCAGGGGTCAGGGGTCAGGATTCAGGTTCATGCCATGGAGCAAACTGTGCAGGCCTAAAGCATCTCAAATCTTCTGGGTGCTAGACCAAATAGCAAAGCCAAAAAAAAAACACTAAGGCCGCAATACCAGTGAGCTCCCACAAAAAGCTTTTAATTACACATGACGTTTCAGTGAGTGCTAGTGCCCTGTTGTGTTTTGTACTTTGTGTGCTAAATCACTGTAATTGGGGATGAATTGGTGCTTGTTGACACCACTAGTCAGGGGTTATATGACCCACTGATGTGTACATACAGTATATATGGGTGTTAGTTTGGATGGGTGCTAACAAATGTTACATCTGCTGAAGGGTGCAGCCTGAAATGTTGGAGCTCACTGGTGTCATGCAATGAAGCAGACAATACCCACACCCCAAGCTTTGTGAAGGTGTGCAGATCTCTCTCTCTCTCTCCCTCTCTCTCTCTCTCTCTCTCTCTCTCTCTCTCTCTCTCTCTCTCTCTCTCTCTGTCTCTCTCTTCCTCTCTCTCTCTCTCTGTCTCTCTTTTCCTCTCTCTCTCTCTCTCTCTCTCTCTCTCTCTCTCTCTCTCTGGACTTCCCTGCATCTGCATCTGCAGGGCTCACACACCATTGTGAAGGTGTGCAGATCTCTCTTTCTCTCTCTCTCTACCTCTCTCTCTCTGTCTCTCTCTCCCTCTCTCTATCTTTCTTATGCATCTGCAGGGCTCACACACCATTCACAGGGCCATTACATACACTCATGAGTAGGGCTAGGAAGCTGAGATCAGTTTATTATATACATTATAGATCTACAGACTTTTACAGTGTTATGTAAAAGACCAGTGCATCTGCTATTTTGTATTACAATCAAAAGATGTATTTATTTATTTGTTTGTTTATTTATTTATTTTTTAATTTTTTTATTTATTTGTTTGTTATTCTGAGGCAGTGTGTGCTAATGATGAATACAATAATCCATCAATCTTAAATCAGTCGGTTTCCACCGTACCATTACACTGCCCCATTCTATGAGGACATCGAATAAAATATGTATACTTCAGACATGCAGTAATATGTGCATGCAAACAAGCATTTGTCACTGATGTTGCACTGTTGATCCAGTTATTGATTAGCCAACCAGCCCCTCGTACTTTATTTCATTTTGTACAGAGGGTCTGGCAGTGCTTTTATTGACATTGCTGTGTTAGGGAGAAATTTTACCTAGCCAATCAGCGAACAAAGGGTGTTTTCATGAGCAATGACTTTGACTTTGTGTGCTACATATAACTTCTATTGCGTAGGCAGGTTAAATGTTTACATGACAATCAGACGTTAGCAATTGTGTAAAGGCTGAACCACTTGCTTTAAACTTCAGCAGAGTCCACACCTCCAGGAAAAAATAGTTTCTGAATACAGCACTTCCTGTACAAAATGAAATGAAGTACGGGGGGCTGGTTTACCAGGCTAGTTATTGATAGAGTTCAAGTCAGGGCCTAAGAACCACAAATATGACCATATCCAAGTGTATATAGTCCTGCCACTGATGGACATATTAAACAGGAAGGATCCTGGACTGGGGTTGGGAATAGCCTTGGAATGTTTAGTTGGAAAGCCCCCTCAGTAATACATAACAATGGCAGACCTGTGATCCACAACAGTTTTTTTCATAGGCCAATCATTTTTATGCTTCTTCCTGCATCAGGATTTTGCATCGTGGCATTGGTTGACTGTTGATTGTTTTGTCTGAGCGTTGCCAGGCCAGGATAGAGGCAAACTGCATCAGCTGGAGTTTGACAAAATGCAGAGACAAGTTTAACTCTGCCATTTATTTGGCCATATTTAGTTTCAATAGCCCTAAAAGCCCACGACTGCAGTCAGAGACTGTAAATGCAATCCTGGTGTGTTTCAAGAGTCTCGCCCAATGCATACTGTACATACTCCCTCTTTTAAACACAGTGAAGGGAATGGACATTTTATTTGGTAGAAGTCTTTATATATTTTTTGTTGTTGTAATTATCCTAATACCGTGGCCTGATAGCTATACTCCAGAACCCAATGTTGGCCTACTTTTAAAATTGCTAAACACCAGCTGTGCATAAAGTGCATGATTTCAGCTGTTATGGCCAAGGTTCCTAGTGTTTTTGGAAAAAATGTTATAAAATATGTGTAGAATGTCTGCAGTGTGCCAGCAGTTCACATACAGCATGAAGAGGCACCACAGAAAGCCGTAGGCAACCCAGAGTTGTGTTTTTTCTTTCTTTTTTCTTTTTACAGGGTGCTGGAGTTCAGCAAGCATTTTGGCACTGAAATAGCTCACTCAGTAGGGATTTCCATAGATCCATAAACTCTTAAAGGTGCATTAACTCTTATTGCATGCAAATCTAAAGCACTAACACATGGAAGCGCATTAACGAAAAAAGCAATGCTATATCATTTTTTATTTGTGACGGTACTGTTCATTTCCAGTTCATTGCATGCACTAAGCCATACCGCTTGTTGTGTATATCACCTCCCAGCACAGCATGTTGACATTGCACAAAAAATGGATTAAAATGAGCCAGAACTTGATTACAAGAAAGTTGCAATCATGCGTAAATCTACAGGGTAAACCCAAACTGGACGTTACCTCTCAAAGCACTAACATCCACCACATCAAACCGTCCCAGCACTTTTGACTAAGTGTGTAAGTGTGTGTGTGTGTGTGTGTGTGTGTGTGTGTGTGTGTGTGTGTGTGTGAGAGAGAGAGAGAGAGTCTGTGTGTGTGTCTGTATGTGTGTGCGTGCGTGCGTGCGTGCGTGCGTGCGTGCGTGCGTGCGTGCGTGCGTGCGTGCGTGCGTGCGTGCGTGCGTGCGTGCGTGCGTGCGTGCGTGCGTGCGTGCGTGCGTGCGTGTGTGTGTGTGTGTGTGTGTGTGATTGTCTGTGTCTGTTTCTGTGTGTGCACCCACAAAGTACAACAAGTAGACATTCCTACCGGTGGAGAAAGGCTAAGTGTGTGTGTGTGTGTGTGTGTGTGTGAGAGAGAGACAGAAAGAGTGGCTGAGCTGGGGTGCACTAACCTCTGTCCCTGGTGACGGTGCTGCCTGGCTGCTGTGTGGGCTTCCAGCAGGCGAGAGGGAAGAGAAAGAAGAGAAGAGAAGAGAAGAGAAGAGAAGAGAAGAGAAGAGAAGAGAAGAGAAGAGGAGCTTGCTCTCCCAAACTCTCCCTCCTTTTCTTTTCCCCACCCCCACCCCTCCCATCTTTCTCTCTCCCCCACTCTTTCTCTCGGACTCTCTCTCTCCGCTCTCTCAGACTCTGTCCCCCCTCCCTCCCTTTTTAATTTCCTCCTGTCTGTATTTGTATTTCCAGAGCTCCGCCCCCTCTTGATTCTGCCTCAAACAGACATTCCCGTCTCATTTCTCCTTTCCTCTTTCCTTTCCTCTCTCTCCTCCACCATGCTGCCTCTCTCCCATCCTCTCTCTCTCCCTCTCTCTCCCACCCTCTCTCTCTTTCTCTCTCTCTCAACCTCTCTCTCCCATCCATCAGCGTGCCAGTGTCACCATCCCCCGCATCATTACTCACATTCATCTGCAATAGAATATACTCTTATCATGATCTCTCTCTCTTTTGCTTTATATGTGTGTGTGTGTGTGTGTGTGTGTGTGTGTGTGTGTGTGTGTGTGTGTGTGTGTGTGTGTGTGTGTGTGTGTGTGTTTGTGTGTGTGTGTGTGTGTGTGTGTGTGTGTATGTGTATGTGTATATGTACATGTGGTGTGCGATTTCAAAGGACAGGAATGTTTCTATAAAAGTCTTAGAGACATTATGGTGTGTCAGGGGAAACATCAGCTGTAGAGCTTTCAGTAGAGTTAGTAGGAGGCAAGGCCAGACATCCTCTGTAGGAGCCTAGTATGTAAGACAGGCCAGACATCCTCTGTAGGAGCCTAGGAGGCAAGGCCAGACATCCTCTGTAGGAGCCTAGGAGGCAAGGCCAGACATCCTCTATAGGAGCCTAGGAGGCAAGGCCAGACATCCTCTGTAGGAGCCTAGTATGTAAGACAGGCCAGACATCCTCTGTAGGAGGCAATGCAGGCCAGACATCCTCTATAGGAGCCTAGGAGTTAAGACAGGCCAGACATCCTCTATAGGAGCCTAGGAGTTAAGACAGGCCAGACATCCTCTGTAGGAGGCATGACAGGCCAGACATCCTCTGTAGGAGCCTAGGATGCAAGACAGGCCAGACATCTTCTGTAGGAGGCTAGTAGGCAAGGTCAGACATCCTCTGTGACTTTACTGTACGTGGCAGAAACAACATTCCAGAGCCAGATTAAGGCTCAGACTTTGCTGCTCCCCTCCCCTGTACTACTTGTGTTTCATGGTTTTGGACTTCCGCCCCAGGCCATGTTGTTGATTTTGGATCTGGCTTGTAGACATGAGTCAGCTTCAGGCTTTGTTGGTTTGCACTTCATGAATAATAAATAATAAATAAGACACAACAGTTTTGGCCTGAAGAACCTGAGCTGTGGAGGCCTTTGTTTTTTTATCAGTTTGTGGAGTAAAGTAACATTTTTATAAATAATACAAATGTATATTTTTTAATAAAATTAATAATTCTACTGTGCACATGAGCACAGCCTACCAGTAACACTAAAATAATATCTATCCTCACACACACACACACACACACACACACACACACACACACACACACACACACACACACACACACACACACACACACACACACACACACACACACACACACACACACACACACACACAAACACACGCACACGCACACACAGACACATACACACAGACACATGCAAACAAAGTATACACCTGCCCACATTTCTCTTTTTTAATATTAAGCAAATTCTCCACCTCTCTCTTTCTCTTTCCCCCTATCCGTCACGCAGAGTAAAATGTGGTCATTTGAGGTCATTCTACAATGCTGCCATCTGGAGTGTGAGTGTGAGTGAGTGTGTGCAGCATACTCCCTGTCCTCCTAAGAGCATTCTCCCTGACAGTGGAATGCTCCCTGGCGTACAGTTAACTAGGCCATGCAGGCCATACACAGCAGTTACAAGTTAGAGGATAAAACACTTGCTCAAATAGCCACACAACCGCAGCCTCTCTTTTTCTTTCTCTTTTTTTTTCCTCACTCTCACTCTCTCTCACCTTATCTCTCACTCTTTAACACATAGATTCACAAGGACACCACACATATCCTGTTTTTTTAAACAACATTGCGTGCCATTAACCACCGCAGCAGCAAGCCTTTAACAACATACAACCCTATTTCGAAGCATATTCAGGTATTTTTCAAATATGAGGTGTAAAATCCAAATAAACCGGTCACATGCAGCTCTAGACACATCTGGTAACTATTAGCTCTATATGTTTCCGATTACAGTAATATACTGTTTACTATAAATAGCCTAATGTTTTTGTTTTTACTTTTTTATATTGTGCATTAACAGTGGTCTGTACATTTTTACATTTGACTCAAATCTCGTCTTTGTCGTTTCTTGAATGTTATCACATTTTTTCATTTAAGGCATAACAGAGATTCTGTTAGGACTCATTCACACCAACTTGATGTGAACAGCATGTAACCATGTACAATATGTTTGTATAGTGACAGAATACGCTCAGATCACGCGTGCGGTGTGAATAGTCTAATTTGTTAACATACATTCTACACAAATACAGACAGAAAACAGATGTGCGCTGTATATGGAGGGTGTTTGGTGTGAATGAGCCCTTAGAAACTAGCAAGCTATATTGGTTTTTTTAAGCCAAATCACCAAATGTTGAATAGAGTTGGCAGAGATAAAAGTTAATTATCTTGCTAGGTGATGTTTTTCAAAAAATACCTGGGATGTCAAAAAGGTCTGTTGTGATGTGATATTTGTATCAGCCAAAAACCATCACAAAGAACACAAAAACATGTATAACACCTCAACCGAGGTAGGTTTCATGTTTGTGTTCAGTGTTTACCACACTTGTTTCTGTTCTTAGCTTTGTTTGTGTGTTGTTTGATAGCTCTGTTCCCACAGAAAGTAGATATCTGAGCTGAGTGGACGGCCACTCGCTTCATCAGCGTGTTTATATGGACATGACCTTACTACATCATCTCACACAAGTCAACGTTTAAACCCAGAGATTGGCATCCTTCTATGTGGCACAAACCACAAACCCCACGCCTGCATAGATAATCAGACAACGTACTTTTATCCGCACAGGTAAAGAAAGAAAGAGAGAAACAGAGAGAGCGACAGGGAGAGAGAGAGAGAGAGAGAGCGAGAGAGATGCAGACAGAATGCTCATGGACTTCAGAGAACATAAATGTACATAAACATACATAACACACACATTTATCACAATCTGGTAAAAGTGCATGCCTAACTTCACTCCAGCATTTTCTGTACCACACACAGGAAAACACACACTCACAACACACACAGGTCCCCTCACCTCACACACTTCAGCTTATACTCTCCTCTGTGCAATGATTTCTTGAATGTTTACTATATTACATGTTGTTACGTTTACCCTCTCTCCTCTGTCTCTCTCTTTCTGACTTTTGTCTCCTTCTTTTTTTCAATATTATAACAATACATTTTATTTTTTTGTTGGTTTTGTTGTTTTTCTTCCTGAAATGAGTTTCTGCAAGTTGGGTTGTCTGCTAATTCATGTAAGAACATTGGGGGGCAACCAGCGCTGATGGAAGTCAGTACGCCGTTTTAACTGCACAGAGTATACTTTAATGTACTTAAAATGAACAGGCAATGTTTACATCACTTGTAATCGTCATCAGGTAAGTCGCACTCATCCTTAGTAGATACAGTGACATGAAACATTCGGCCAGTCGATGGAATTTTTTTTTTTTTAAGCAAAGAACATCAAAGCCAGCTGGAAACGTAGTTGGCTCGAACCTGAGTAGCAACGGCATTCTGCCAGGTGCCAGCGTGGGCTTAAAATAGAGGCGTTGCTGTCCTTCATCCCTTTGCCCTCATCACATCATTGCAGATGTTTTTCCAGAGAAGTCAGTCAGTCAGTGTTGCAATACATTGCCTCATTGCTCTAACACACTAAAAAAGAAACTTTGGTGTGTGTGTGTGTGTGTGTGTGTGTGTGTGTGTGTGTGTGTGTGTGCGAGTGTGTGTAAGGGGTTCTCTTTGCTGAATCAACAGCATATCGTACCGTAAAGCAATTGTTCCTCTAAAACCTTTTGTGTCTGGTACACAGGAGAATTTGAGTTTTCTGAAAGCAAATTAGCTATGTCACGTATAAGGGCTCATTTCCACCAAACACTCTCCGCATACAGCGCGTAGACAGCAAGTGCCCATTTTCTGTCCGTATTCATTTAGAATGCACGTTAACAGATTAGACCATTTCCACCACACACGTGATCAGAGCATATTCTGTCACACATACAAACATATTGTACACGGTTACATGCTGTACGCTCAGGTCGGTGGAAATGAGTCCTAAGACATTAATGCCACTGTCTTAAGGATTGTGGGCATGTGCATTTTTTTCTAATTCCTTTTTTTGTCTTTATTCTGTGTTTTTTGCTCTGTGTTTGTTATGTGACATAATTCTGGTTAACACAGAAAAACAGCGGAAGCTTGTTTGTAGTGACACTCTCACCTACAAATGTCAGCATACACACGGAGGTCCATACACAATGACACCCACAGACAAAGACACACACACACACACACACACACACACACACACACATACACACACACACAGGCCAAAATGTCAAATCCCTTCCTGTGTTTCTACAGGTCTACTTTTACTTTTCTTACTTCAGCATTAAATACTGTTTTAACTAAACACTGGATTCTCCAGTTCTGCTTACATTATAAGAAGCTTTTTTGGCTTACTCAAGGTCCATATGCATTAAAGACATGGCATCATTAAAAAAAAAACTAAAACATTTGGAAGCTTAGAAGATAGATCAATTTAGGTCAATGGATACAGTACAATACAATACATTTTTGCCTGTGCAGTCTTAGCCAGGAACTGTAGTGCGAACAGCTCACAATGGGATTTCTGTGGGCCACAGGGATGCTGTTTTCTGATGCATCCAAATGCTGCAAGTTTTCTTAAGGGTGCTTTAAAAGTGGCTACTCAAGCAGTGACACACATCGGACTGGCACTCCCCCAGATTGTCTACTGATGCTTTCATTTAAAGCTAGCATTTAAAGCAACAATAAAGGACTGTTCCTCTTCAGTTGCCCTACAGGTTGGAAGTGGAGTTGTCTTTCTGTCTCATTCGAACTACAAATCGGCAACCTGCTTTGGGAAATTGCGTAGCGCAGTTATAGCCCATGGAGGGGTCGAATTCAGTGAATTCAGAAGTGCCGTTCACCTTGTTACAAGTTTTTGAACCACTGAACCGCTGTTGGGAACATTATTTTAAGGTTAACAAAACTACTTAATGTTGCTTTAGTAAAGAGTTTTCTCTGATTTACCCTATCAAATGGAGGGATCAATAAAGCACATACCTCGGCAGCTGTTATCACTTTTTTTGTTTTTAGTGCAATGCAATTGTATGCCTAAATGCAATATCATGCACTTCAGAGAAACAGTACATCATTACTTAAAGTGCAATTCCAGAGTTGGAAAAAATCCTGCTTCAAACTGCCAAGTGGATTATAAAGCTTTATTGAGCATTAAAACCATGAATAATAAAAGATTAAAATCCTATGACACATACAGGACAAGCACTGCTTTATTAAATTCATAATTTACAGCCTGACCAGCCAGACAAAGACAATAACAAACACAACTGTCGTTAATATTAACTGCGACTGGTTCGGCACAAATTTTCAGTATGCAGACTAAAAATTGTAGTAGTCAACAGTAATACATTTATATATATTTGTCCACAACACTGCTCTCTCTGTCTCTTTCTCTCTCTCTCATCAACTAGTCTTTTTCTCTAAATAGGACTCCATCTCTTGTTTCATTGATGACTGCTTAAAACTAATAAAACATTCCAATACAAAATAAAGATATTGTAATCAAATTGATGCAGAGTCAGTTGAACCATTCAAGAAAATTCAACAGTAAAAAAAATATATTATTAATGTGAGCATTACCTTTGGATAGCCTGTTGCATAGCTAAGAACATACTGCTAAAGGCTCTTCTGTGGTGAAAATGAAATATACAAGTTCACAGAGTAGCCTTTGTCCAAACTCTTCATTGATTTTATCAAAATGTTTACAAATACAGAAGAATCATTGCAACAACGCAGCAAATCCTACACCGTAAGGGAATATAAATCCCACACCATGTAAGGGTACATCAATTCTACACCATGTAAGGGTATATCAATCCTACACCATGTAGGGTATATAAATGACACAGTGATAATAATACCTATGTCAGTGTCAAGGTGATACAGAAATATGTAAGCAGCAATGGAGGGCATAGATATACCTTTCATATGGAGCAGGAGCATACATTCCACTGAAGTCTGGCACTGAGAAAGGTCAGATGTGACCTAGAGTCAGGCACTGTGAGGACGAGGCTAATGGGATAACTGCTAGAGTCAGGCACTGTGAGGACGAGGCTAATGGGATAACTGCTAGAGTCAGGCACTGTGAGGATGAGGCTAATGGGATAACTGCTAGAGTCAGGCACTGTGAGGACGAGGCTAATGGGATAACTGCTAGAGTCAGAAATGCTAATGCACTGACTGACTGAGAGGAAGCTAGTAAAATGAGTGATATTTTCGCACACTTTGAGCTTTGCTGGGAATATTAATTAAAGGGCGCAACACACAGATGCCGTATTCTCTCATTAGTCAACCATAGATGGTGTAGTGACCTCATCATTGGTGTCCATCATGTTTCAGCATGTTGTGCTTTTCATTTTTACTTCCGCCAGTTATGGTTATGTGTTCATCTGCATTTGTTTGTTTGTTTGTTTGTTTGTTAGCAACATAACTCAAAAAGTTATGGATGGATTTTGATGAAATTTTAAGGGTAGGTCAAAAATGGGCTAACTTAAAAATGATTGAATTTTGGAGGTGATCTGAGCTGCCCTGGCTAGTGCTTTTCTAGTTTTAAAGAGTGGTCATGAAAATTTTATGTAGAAGCTTAAAAAAGCATAATGATAGCTATGAGTTGCATGGTCTTGCAACAGTGTATTCAAGCAGAGTGTTATAGGTCATTGTGCAGACCTTACCAATACCCTTTATACCCTTTAAGACGTGAAATTCAACAGCAGCATATACTGTAGTCACAACAGTACAGTGGTCTTTATCCATACTGTATGTGTTCATGTCAGCGTAATACCATACGATTATTATCGCATTTGAATGATATTTGATTAAGAAGAATGAAGAAACGCAAATATTTACAATATGTACAATAATGTTGAACATATTCAATAAAAAAACACAGTGAAAGAAAGCTAATAAAAACGTTTTAGTTCCAAGTTAGAGGAAATAATGCCCTTTAACGACCATATCTTTTCTGAATGGTGTGTTGCTACATAGACTGTTGAGTTTTGAGAGTGGTTGCCATCTTATACACACTCAAAAGCTTGTATACATGCATGCACATAGCATGAGGGTGTTATACAATTAATGTTCAAACTAAATAATGCTGTTGCTTTGCTTGCTATGGACACTAATTGTTGAAGTATGTTTGTAAGCTAGTATCAAACAACTTACAAATCAATGGAGTGGCTGGAAAAATACTTGTCACTTAACTCATAAAGCTTAAGCCTTAAGAATTTCAAACTTCCCTTAACACTGCCTGTCACTAGAGGGATACTTAAGCTTGCCGGTCTCCTTGGCAAAACCATATTAAACGTTAACGGTTAAAAAGACATAGTAGACATGTCATGTCTGTCAGCATTATAAATATTAAGCATTACGTCAAACAAATGTAACATTTTTTTGTTTTAGAATACATCAGTGCCTTGGTATATGTTGTGTACTAACTTACTTCTGTAAAGAAAAACGTATACAAATGCTAATACAAAACTCTCAAATGGCAAAAGTATCATACTAGAAACATACACAAAGCCACAAAGGAAGTATATGTTTATGTTGCTCCCCATCAGTAACTGCTGCAGTAGCTCTTAGCACTAAGTAGCTAAAGCTAGTGGTCCAGCAAAGTCACTTCAGTTTTTGAATCCTAAATTGACTTGTTACTGTAAGTACTTAGCATTTCTTTAATGGTCAGATACCCACTACTACAGGGCTGAACAATCATGGAGGCTGATCTGGGCAGACTGCCCTCTGCTGGTAAGGAGGACTGATTGCATGCTGGTGGAGGGGCAGCATCTTCACGCGTCTTAATGCATTCAATCAGTTCAGGTGGGTGCATGGGCACACTTGACGGGGTGTGGATGTCGTTGGGAACTGCCTGGCTTTGGAGACACATGATGGAGGTTGTCTCCTTTCTCTTGCACCTCCACTCATTCTCCTCCACCACCCCCCTCTCCCTCGTTCACCAGTGGTGGCTCTCCATCGCACACCTCAACCCCAAAGCCAGAGTCTGGACTCGGGGGCTCCCCCTGCTGGTCAAAGCGCTGCATGTTCCCCAGGGAATGGAGCTGCTGGACCTGCTCCAGCCGCTCGTACGAGGCTGTGGAGGTCCCAGAGGTGTCGGAGACGGGCATGCTCTCCTGGCCCCCGGAGGGGTATGTGAAGTAGATCGGGCAAGACTCGATGTGCACCCGGCCGGGCTGGAACTCAGAGTAGAAGTAGCCCATGTTGGAGTAGCAGGAGGACTGGCCGCTGCTGGACCAGACGTCTCTGCTCTTGCCCTGCGGGGGGTGCTGCAGACACTCTTGGGCCTGACAGACCTCCGTGTCCAGGATGGGGGACACCTCCACGCGGGAGATCCTGTCGCAGGGCTGGGGGTCAGCAAATGGAGCCGGCCCAGATGTGGGGCTCAGCCAACTCTGTGGAATAGTAATAATAATAATAATAATAATGATTAGCATCATAATCATAATCATAATAATCATAATAATAAAATAATAAAAACAACAATAGTAATACTTTTAGAAGTTGTTTAATTTATATGCACTTAGTCATCAGCCTAATAAGTCTACCTGTTGGTATTTGGAAATATGAAGAGGACAAATAGGGAAAAGAAGAGGCGCACTCAGACAAACGTTTTCAGTTTGCAAACTGGACACACTGAGAAAGGGCAAAGCCCGAAACGTTTGTCGTCCAGTTTTGTCCTAAGACTTCATCATGTTTTCAGCGTTTAATACAAACTGTGTAAGCATCAGCGTCTTCTTTTTTCTATTTGTTACTTTATGTTTGGAGGACTTTTTAGATCAAGGATGCAGACTCCGACGTTCCTTTGAAATATGAAGAAGCCCGGGGCTCATGAGCAGCAGTACATTCATAACATTGTCACTTGCCAAGATGATAAAAGAAATTATATTTTTTTCTGAAAAAAAAAAAAACTTTAAAGATTCAGGTTCTGCATAGCAGTGTTTCATCTGCTGCCGTTCATTAACAATGAACCTCTGCTTCAATACGCAAATGCACAAGTGCAAACACAAATCTCTGAATGTTGGGGTAAGCCACTGCAAAAAGGGCATGTTGGAGAGGGAATCAGTGCAAAAAGGACATGTTGGAGAGGGAATCAGTGCAATAAGGGCATGTTGGAGAGGGAATCAGTGCAATAAGGGCATGTTGGAGAGGGAATCAGTGCAATAAGGGCATGTTGGAGAGGGAATCAGTGCAATAAGGGCATGTTGGAGAGGGAATCAGTGCAATAAGGACATGTTGGAGAGGGAATCAGTGTAATAAGGACATGTTGGAGAGGGAATCAGTGCAATAAGGACATGTTGGAGAGGGAATCAGTGCAATAAGGGCATGTTGGAGAGGGAATCAGTGCAATAAGGGCATGTTGGAGAGGGCATCAGTGCAAAAAGGACATGTTGGAGAGGGAATCAGTGCAATAAGGGCATGTTGGAGAGGGAATCAGTGCAATAAGGACATGTTGGAGAGGGAATCAGTGCAATAAGGACATGTTGGAGAGGGAATCACTGCAATAAGGACATGTTGGAGAGGGAATCAGTGCAAAAAGGACATGTTGGAGAGGGAATCAGTGCAATAAGGGCATGTTGGAGAGGGAATCAGTGCAATAAGGACATGTTGGAGAGGGAATCAGTGCAATAAGGACATGTTGGAGAGGGAATCACTGCAATAAGGACATGTTGGAGAGGGAATCACTGCAATAAGGGCATGTTGGAGAGGGAATCAGTGCAAAAAGGACATGTAGCAGAGGAAAGGCAGTGCAGTAAGGATGGAGAGGGGAGGAAGATGTCCTGTCTTGTCTACGCATGGGATAGTAATAAATGTAATTTCAAGTCTTTGTATGTCTGGCACATGTGTTAGGGTAAGCCACTGAAATCAACAGACGTTTTTGAAGCCTTATGTTGTATGCCTGGCAATAAGGATATGTAGCCAGGGGGGAGCAGTGCGATAAGGATGGAGAGGTATTCAGTGCAATAAGGACATGTTGGAGAGGGAATCAGTGCAATAAGGACATGTAGCAGAGGGAATCAGTGCAATAAGGACATGTTGGAGAGGGCATCAGGGCAATAGGGACATGTTGGAGAGGGCATCAGGGCAATAGGGACATGTTGGAGAGGGCATCAGTGCAATAAGGACATGTAGCAGAGGGAATCAGTGCAATAAGGACATGTAGCAGAGGGCATCAGTGCAATAAGGACATGTAGCAGAGGGGCGGCAGGGCAATAAGGACATGTTGGAGAGGGCATCAGTGCAATAAGGACATGTTGGAGAGGGCATCAGTGCAATAAGGACATGTTGGAGAGGGCATCAGTGCAATAAGGACATGTAGCAGAGGGCATCAGTGCAATAAGGACATGTAGCAGAGGGCATCAGTGCAATAAGGACATGTTGGAGAGGGCATCAGTGCAATAAGGACATGTTGGAGAGGGCATCAGTGCAATAAGGACATGTAGCAGAGGGAAGGCAGGGCAATAAGGACATGTTGGAGAGGGCATCAGTGCAATAAGGACATGTAGCAGAGGGCATCAGGGCAATAAGGACATGTTGGAGAGGGGCGGCAGTGTGGTCACTGGAAGCGCAAACAGATGAGTAGTGGAGCGCAAAAGAGGAAAGAAAAGACCAAAGAGTTTTCTGAAAGGGATCTGAAATGAGTTGTAGTATGTGTATGTGTGTGTGTGTGTGTGTGTGTGTGTGTATGTGTGTGTGTGTGTGTGTGTGTGTGTGTGTGTGTGTGTGTGTGTGTGTGTGTGTTTGCTTCTTGCTGAGTACCAGACACTAATTAAGCAGTCAACCACAAGACTTTCTTGGAATTGAAGTTTTGCTTGAATACTCACTGAGTTAAATGATTGTGTGTTTATGCCTGTTTTGT